>PVHX01003222.1:0-125103 GCA_004024805.1 Geosciurus inauris
GTCAAATGGTGGTTCCATTCCGAGTTTTTTAAGCAGTCTCCATACTGCTTTCCAGATTGGTTGTACCAATTTGCAATCCCACCAGCAATGTTTAAGTGTACCTTTTTCTCCACATCCTCGCCAGCACTTATTGTTGCTGGTGTTTTGGATAGCTGCCATTCTGACTGGGGTGAAATGAAATCTGAGGGTAGTTTTGATTATAACAATTCTATTAGATGATCCTTCCTGTAACTTGTTTCTTTTTAATGTGTGACCTTCTCTTAGCTCTACCCTTAGAGTCACAGACAAGTCAATTCCTTTTCCACCACAGCCCTAGAGACAGGAAGACATTACATCCTTTCCCAGGCTTTTCTTCTTCCTCACATCCTTTGGCCTACCTGAGAATCATTTCAAGCCCCTTTCCACACCTTTCCTATTCTCTGAATGTACCTCTATGGATTCACATCTGTCATTGCAGAGAAAGAATGCATTCCACAAAAGATCCAATAGTTTTATAAGTTACTTGAGGCATCCTTTGTTAAATGACAGTAATGATGTAGTGGATAGCAAGTTGAAATGGAGGAGAGTCCATCTGGGTCTAATCCGGGGCCCCTCGCAGGAGCCGTGAGTCCTGTGAAAACTATCCAACCACCCTACACCTTTATTTTTTCAGCTGGAAAATGAACAAGAAAATAGTAACTACTTGGTGGGTTTGTTGGGAGGCTTAATGGAATCCCACAAGTCACTGTGTGAAGACATATCATAGCTGCTTAGTGAGTACTCAGTAAATGGAAGCCTTCCTGCTATTAACTGATGGCTACTGGACTAGACAAACAAATACAAGAAAAGTTGAAGAGAAATGTGAAATGAGAAGAAGTGGAAAGAGAAGAATACACATGTTTTAAATTAACTATAAAATATGGTTTCTTAAAGTCTGGGCCAATTTTATGCATATCTCTGAATGCTAAACTCATATCCAGTGTCTGGCATATAAAAGGAGATTAGTAAGTGTTTACTGGGTGAATGAACTTCACAGAGATCAAAATATACTATACAGCCATGGAGGGAAACACCATAAAGTTAGTATTACAGTGACATTTCCTGTATGAAACATAATATAATATAAAAAGCTCAAATCCAGCAGATGGTGAGCCCATGCCTAGGTTGCACAGTACATTTAATAACCTGAAAGAAACTACGCTTTTGGCAAATTTTATTTATTTTCAAACTGTCGGCTTCCTATTTTATGCATACACTAAATCTTTTTTTCACATAAGCACCATCAAAAATATTTATTTTCAGTAACCACCCATCTTTAAGCATATTTACCTAAGAATATAAAGCATAAATTATCATTTCTTCTCTGGATGAGTTTAAAGTATATTTGAGCAAATAATTAAGGCATAGAAGTAGTCACTAAAAATACAAAAGCTAGCACAATGGTACGGGCAGTAGTAGCCAAACATTCTAGCAAATGCCTCATGTTATATTGAATAGTCAATGCAATGATTTTCTGTTACACATGATTCAAGCCTGCAGAGTAAAATGCCTAAAAAAGGAAAAGAAAATTGGGAAATCGGAATGTATTTGAATGGACTTTGAGACAGTTTATAGCACAGTTGCTGAACACATGGCACTCACAGAACTGAAGTTCTTCTCTGGTCTTAAGGAAAACATGCTGATCCTGGAGTGAGCTTGGGTCCTCCTTTAAAGGAACTGCCTTTTCTCTTGTTGACTAGATTTTTAGGGTAACCTTCTTGATTTGGTTTCATCATTTGCATAATGAAGAGAGAAATAGCTGTGCTGTCTAAATAACAGCACTGTTCTGAGAGTAAAATGAAATAACAGGAGAGAAAGACCTTTGAAAATCTTGCTATGCAGATGCAAGTTGATAAGATCACCATTGTAAGGAGCAGTACATTTTCCTGCCTGTTCAAAAAGGTCATGCTTGAGCAGGCTTAGTTTTTCATCTCTTTTTATGAGTCATCTTTACAAAACAAAAACAAAAACTGTATAGTCCATTTTTTTAATGGCCCTATGTAAGGACAAATCAGATGGATCTGTACATCAAAAATTAATGTCCAGCATGGCAAATTGCTTGGTGAGACTTTAGCTGTTTAGTTATCATTGATGTGGATTGTCATGCAATCAATTTTACTTTAATAATCAATATTGATTATGAAAGTTACTAAAATGAATAATTTGGACAGGGATGTGGCAGTATAACTGTGCAGTATTATAAATGATGAGGTTTAAATGGGTAACATATTCATACATACAGAAAAATAACAAATATGGAATTTGTTATTAACCGTAAAAAAGTCCCAGAATTCTGCATCGAGCACCCCCTTATATTCAGTAAAAAATGGACCTTTATAAAAGGGAATGACTGGTTTTCTAGCACCACCAACCCATGAGAACAAAAGACAATATAAAGATCTTGTTACATCTACTTGTTGACAAATGACCCTTCTCCTCAGTCTTGGAACACCTGCCATTCGTGTCCTCCACTCTGTCAAGGCTTGCTATCTACTTGTGACCTATTCCTTTTTGTTTGTTTGTTTCCTTTTGCCAATGCATTTTTTAGTCTACTTAAATGCACTTGTGGAAGGCTTTCTAAGTCTCCTTAGCTGTTAGATAATTTTTCTTTGAACAGTACTTGATATTAAATACTATTTGGCTTGGAATTTCCCAAGAATTTAAAGAATCAGCAAATGTGAAAAATATTCATGGCCATCTTGACCAAAGTTGCATACAAATATAAAAGAATATCCATTCAACAGACGTCCAGATGATTACACAAAGATCATCTTGCCCTTGGCAATTCAATTTTTTTAAATATTTATTTTTTTTAGTTGTAGGTGGACAGAATATCTTTATTTTATTTTTATGTGGTGTTGAGAATCGAACCCATTGCCTCACGTGTGCTAGGCGAGCACTCTACCACTGAGCCATGACCCCAGTCCCGGCAATTAAATTTTTAAAGATAAAAAAGTTTAATTGTTGCTATAACTAAGGAAATGGTGCCCTCAAATTCAAGATTTTATTTATCTTAAATTCAAGTGCTACTGCTACTTGTCCAATAAAGTATTCAGATCATTTGATTAAAATAAAGGCTTTTGGACTGGAGAAAAGGCACAACTTTAAAAAGGAATGTGTTAGATGACTGGAGATTAAACAAACACTTTGTCACCACAAAACAACTAAGAGAGCTTTTGGGGAAAATTGAGAATATACATAGCAATTCTGGACAAAATGGTTTTGATGATTAACTATCAGCCAAGGGAATAAAAACCAAGGGACAAACGACAAGATAATGAATGTTTAACAGTTGCTGATATTTTAGAAGTCAAACAGAAAGCAGAGGGAATGAAGAAAATGCTTTCCAGAAAAGAACCAATGTCTCAAAATGGAAAATATGTACTAATGGAATGATTGTCAAACAAAACACTTCAATCCTCCTCTAACTCAAATCAACAAAAGCAGTTACAGCCAGAGTCCTCCTCACTTTGGCTATGTAAACTATACATAAGAAAACTTCATTTCATTGTTAATGCTGCCCACATTAAAGCACCTAACAAATTATTTACAGTATTGCTGATCTTTAATATATATAAAGATTGGAGATTGAAAATTGGCTACATCAAAGGACCATGGGAAAAAAATGAAAAGGAATCATGTTTCCTAGGAGAGAAAAAAGATTGAAGTTTTAAACCTTTGGAGCCTTGGGAGATAGGCAAAGTTCATGTTTCAGGAAAACGACTACAAATCATTACAAGTGTGTTTCTTTTAAAAATGGTCTAACCCACCAGGCATGGTGGCTCATGCCTGTAATCCCCAGCAGCTAGGGAGGCTGAGACAGGAGGATCAAGAGTTCAAAGCCAATCTCAAGCAAAAGCTAGGCACTATGCAACTCAGTGAAACCCTGTCCCCAAATAAAATACAAAATAGGGCTGGGGATTTGGGTCAGTGGTCCAGTGCCCCTAAATTCAATCCCTGGTACCCCCCCACACACACCCCCAAAAAGGCTTAAATATGGTAGAAAGGGTGAAGGTGAAACCTTCTGTATTATTGTGTTCCCAAATGATCAAAACTTACCTGAGCTTCAGAATTATGCAGCTCAGGTTACTTATGCTCTTATTGTACAGGTAGTATAAATGGCCTGTATAAACCTCAATTTCTTCATGTAAATTGAGATAGTATGATATTTACTATTTTGTTTTGTCAGAGTGTAATACATATAGAGTGACTATCTCATATCTAGTCAGCATTAAGCACTGGAGGAAGATAAGATGTTTATAAAAAATTTGATATTATTTTAAAACAATTCTGTCAATATGATAATGTGTATATTTGTGGTCTATATTTACCTTTATTAAAAATGGACAATGTTCAGAAGTAGTTAGTAAATTGCATCAGTATTGAATGAGAATTTCAGCTGCTCCATATCTTCGCCAACATTTGCTATTTACTTAAATTTTTTCATTCCAATGAGTATGACATAGTATCCCATTGTGATTTTGATTTATATCTTCTCATGATCAATGATTCTGAGCAGTTTTCCATGTACTTATTAGCTGTTCATGTATCTTTAAGTCCCAATTTTTCTTTATTTAATTTCTGAATTATAGGAAAATGCATATATGGATTGTACATATTTTCAGATATGTGAGTTGTAAATATTTTGTCCCAGAATATGGCTTACGTTTCATTTAATGGACTCTTTTGATAAGCAGAAAATTTTGTTTTAATGAAGTCTACCTTAGTAATATTATATAGTTAATGCTTTTTAAGTCCTATATGTTTGCTTTTGTTCTATGTTCTATTCTAGAAACATTTTTTCACATTTAGATGTATTATCTATTTAATACCAATTTTTATATTTGGTGTGAGGTAGGGGTTGAAATTCAGTTTGCTTACTATAGTTATCTAGTTGTTTTTGTATCATGCCTTAAAAATATTTTTCTTTCCCCAGTGATAGCCTTGGCATCTTTGTTGAAAGTCAGTTGATCCAGTAGATCTGTATACAATCTTTTTTGTTTCATTGACATTTTTGTATGTCTTTGTACCAATATATATAGTATTGATTATTGCAGCTTAATGATAAGTCTGGATATCAAATCTTATAATTTCTCCAACTACATCCTACTTTTTAAAAAAGGTTATTTTGACTATTCTAGGCTTATTGTAATTCAATAAAAATTTTAGAAAAAATTTGTAAGTCTGGTGATCTTCCTTCATATCTTTTGTAATCATCAATTTTCTGGAATATCATCATAATATACACTTTTCATTCCTGTGATCATAAATGTTGTTAATCTTTAGAATTTGCAGTTAAATTTGAAAGCATTAAAAAAGCAATACTTTGGAGCCTTACATACTGAAATGAGATAATTCTAATAATACTGAGTGTCTGGTCATCTATTGGCCAAGATGTTATGGAGGGACACTTTATCCAATAGGAAGGTTAGAATCAATGCAGAATAGTTAAGGACACTTACACATATATCTATTTGCCATAATTTCCCAATGCATTTAATTTTTCAATCAAGTGGTTATACATATTTGTTTATTTAATGTATGCTCTAAATATTAGTAACTTCTCAAGCTAATTAATACCTCGAAGAAAAAGCCTTTTGAAACAGGAATCCAAGCTCATAGGAGAATGAAATAGGGACCTTAGAGAAAATATGCTCCCTTCTTACAAAGAGTACCTTCTGCATTTCAGGAGTTTCTGCTTTTAAACAAGAGAGAAGCTTAGTTTTTGCATCCAGAACATTGTATGAATGCCAGGTGGACATTTTCTGTAGTCACCCTGATATAATATGAATAATCATAAGGTACATAAATTAGTTGCATAGAAGGAAAGGGACCTGAACTGTGAGCAGAATGGTACTATATGGTCTTAACTGAATATGAGAACATGACTGATAACATCAGGCACGTCATCATTGTGTCTTGCAGATGCAAAGAGAACTCTTGAAAAACTCTGTTCAGCAGCACTGTCAACGAATATTATACAGAGCCAGGCATGGTGGTGCACACCTGTAATCCCAGCACTTTGGGAGGCTGAGACAGAAGAATCATGAGTTCAAATCCAGCCTGAGCAACGGCGAGGTGTTAAGCAACTCAGTGAGACCCTGTCTCTACATAAAACACAAAATAGGACTGGGGATGTGGCTCAGTGGTTGAGTATCCCTGAGTTCAATCCCTGGTACCAAAAAAAAAAAAGCATTACACAGTTACATATGGAACACAGAAGCAAGTGAATAGCAATGATGTGCTGTTCTATGATTTAGAACTTGCACTCTTATCAACTGCTGCTCTTCCATTCCATACAAGCAGGAGGAGATTTCTAAAGCAGGGACCCCACCAATGATCACAATCCCAATAAAACACAGTCTATGTGAAAAGGTAACAAAAAAGCAAGTGTTGATCCGCCTTTTTTAAGCCCATATCTTCAGTTACCTCTTTACATAGAACACTGGCTGGTGGGCCGCAGATATCAGGCAAAGAGCTCTTCCAAATGAAAGGAACAGATACTATCATTTCTTGTGGCATGGGGCGGGGTTCCATTTGGCCACCTTTTATTGGACTCAAATCAAATAAAATGCAAATAAAGCTGTATTGTGTGATTGAAATTTGCCAAGAGAGTTGTTCTTAACTGTCCTTAGCACACACAAAAAAATCATAACTTGGTGAGGTGATGGGTCTGTTAATTAGCTTAATTGTAGTAATCATTTCATGGTGTGTATGTATATCAAAATACTACATTCTATACCTTAAATATATATATATATACATATATATATATCTTTTATTTGTCAATTATATCACAATATAACTGTAAAAATAAATAAATAAACAAATGGTTCTACCAGGCTACAAAAGAAAGGAAAGAAAATGTTGTCATGTTATCATCTTGGTACATACATTTCATAACTACTGGAAATAGATTTTAATTAATTTAACACTTAAAGTGTGGTTCATGTGAGGGCAATTTCAAAACTAATTCTTAATCTTTTCCAAAAATTTTTTCTAAAATGTTACTAAAGAGATCAGGTATACAACAATTTAGCCTCTCTGAAGATATGAAAGCTGGGATCAACCAGAGTCCTGAGTTAATTTGGAAAAGGTAAGATTCCATGGATAGAAGATTGTGTTCAGTATCTAAGTATAGAGAGTTGGGAAAGTATTTGGTACCACATGAACTCATGAGTCTTAAGAAATCTAGATCCACTAATATGGATCAAAATTGGGCATCTGGCATATGTTAGTAAGTGAAGAGTTCTAGGATGAAATCTAGTATATCACTTCACAGACGATAAAGAGAACAGATTCACATTAAAGAAGGAGATATCAATCCTTCCTGAAATAATATGTTTTCCCAACACGGGCAGACATCTACACATGGACTACATTGATTCATCATCCAACAAATATTCATTGACTTCTGGTCATATGCTTAGTTCTGCACTACATTATAGATGTGCAAAGATATCTACCCTTGCATAGTACCTAAATACTTAAGAGTTGATGGAAAGGGGCAACAAAAATTTGGATTACCAGGTTATAGTGTGTCATCACAACTATACTAAAAGGTATGACAGGATGCTCATGTAAAAAGAACTTTGAATGAAATCATTTTGTGGACTTCAACTCATCCATGATAGGAAACAACAAGATCAGATAATCTCTATCTTTTCTTCCTTTTGGCTCTCAAAATTCCATGGTTTTGTTACACATCTACAAATGATCTTTCAAATTTCCTGGAAAACCATTTTAAACTGTAAAAATTATTTGTTCTGGTTCTACTCACAAAAAAATACCTCTCTTCTTTTCCATGTTGAAAGACAACATTTGGTCATAAAGTTGATGATTATAGTATGATTATTTTTAAAAGTGACTTGTAAGTTTAAAAATTAAAGATAAAAAGTGAGTAAATTATTGATCTGTCATGATTAATCTGGCTTTCAAGGGGTACTGTATTAGAGAGCACTTTTATTTCATTTCAGTTCAGATTGTATCTACTCTGGGCACTTAAATAGGCTTTGTTGTACAACCACAAACAAGAAGATAGCTCTTTCTTTAAGATAATGATTTTGATCTACTTGGATGCATGATAAATCATCCTAAAAGATAATCTGCACTGGAGAGATTCCTGACTCTTAGGTGAATCAGAGCACATAAGCACATATATAAATAGACAGATCATATAGCACAACCACACACCCTGTGGAGAACCTACCATGTGCCAGGTAACTGTCTTACTGCGTATCCTGAGACCAACTACCCACAACCACAAAGTGCCAGGCGTGCTGAAACATTCTGTCATGGGCTTTTCAGCTGCCTCCAGAACTCACCCAGATTGACACCAATTTGCCTGTTCTATCCCGCTGCTCTCTGAGCTCCTCTGTCTGGTTCTCAGATTCCAATTTGGCATTCTATCTTGGCTTCTAGTGCTTGGCTCAAGATCTCTAGTTGCTTGTAGACAAAATTTCCTGGCTCAAAATTCCCTGGTCATTTCCCCTCAGAGATGTTTCTGGTATTTGCTTTTGTGACCCAAATGTAGCAAATCGTGGACAAAAGACACTACTGACATCTGCTGTTGCCCCAGAATACAGAGACCTCTAGAGCCAGCCCTCCAGAAAAAGCTAGACACCAGACATATTTGAATCATTTTTATTCCAACATATGCAAGGCTTCATGACTTGGATCACTTTCATCTTCCTACCTGGTGCAATGTGATCTGAAATGAAGTACTATTTGTTACTCCACGCCATCCCCCCCCGCAAACCACATGTTTTCATGTGCTTCTGAGCTGCATATGTTGGAATGTTTTTTTAAATATTTTCCTCTTATTCTAGGGATTTCCTACATGACCTTCAAATCCAGCTGGAGTATCATTTCCTCCTGGAAGCATTTTGACATCTCATGCCAAGTGAGATGACCCTCGTCTGTGGCCCCACATTAGTTAATTCACTCATGGGTAATTGTTTCACTTGCTCATCTGTTTTCCAAATGTATGAAAAATTCCATAGAGTCTTAGGATAGAACTTGGAATGAAGCATATTCTGCATTAGGTGTGGATTCAGTGTATGAATACCTTCCTAAAGATGACTGTTGGACAGTCAAATGCTACATTCTTAGAACTCTTCATGGGTCAGTGTCAGGATCAAAAATAGTTTCATCTTTTCTGTTTATAATTACATCGAATTCTCCTGCTGCTGCCTTCTTTTCTCAGGTTTCATTGGGAATAAATATTTATTGAAATTTGTTCCCCTGTGGACTGTGTGGACATTCCTTTGTTATAAATACTTGTCTTGGAATCTCTCTCTTCTGCTGGGATACCAGCGTTCATTCAGTGCATTTTTAATGAGAGAGAAGTATCATACAAAGCACCCAGAGCACCGTGTCTTAATGCTCTAACTTCCCATTTATTATGAAAACCCCTTCTTTCTACTGCCTTACCTCCTCATATTTTCTAATGGAGTCATTTAAGTTCAGCATAATCTTTCATTGTTGGAGAGTCTATACCTACTCCTGAAA
The DNA here is from genome assembly GCA_004024805.1 of Geosciurus inauris. Classification (NCBI taxonomy): domain Eukaryota; kingdom Metazoa; phylum Chordata; class Mammalia; order Rodentia; family Sciuridae; genus Geosciurus; species Geosciurus inauris. The sequence goes on from PVHX01003222.1 coordinate 9,529, forward strand.
TTAGCCATCTTTATATTAACTTGAAGAATCTCCAGTTTGTTCAAGTAGCAAATCTCCTGGAATAATAATGCATGCAGATGCACTGCACTTTTATTTAAAGGGGAAGCAATTTTAATGACAGAAAACATTGCTAAATTATATGTACACAACCTAAAAATCACAACATTAAAAGCACAGATCCTTGGAAAAAATAAGTTGGTGAAATAAATGTAATTACTAAAGCTATTTATGCTATACTTCCCTGTGTTGTAGAAAAGGGGACTAGAAATATTCCACAATAAGATAATCCATTGTGAATATTCAGTTTTGCTGGTGAGCCAGAATTTCTCCCCAGATGAAAGATAGCTTATACAGTTCAAAGTGTGTAATTATGTCTTGTAAGGTTTCCTAACTATGTTTCTGTAGAACTCATGGATTTTTCCAACAAATTTTATAGCAACAGTATTTTTCCTGATTAACAGGTTAAGTTAATGAATATCATTTAGTCCATTTTGTGTTTTTCTCTTGTGATTTTTTCCTCACTCTAATTTTTTCTGTTACCTTCTAGTACATGACAAAACTAATTTATGAGTAGTGAGTAAGGGTTAAAGCAATCCTCCTAAAATACTACTAATAATCATCCTTAATCATCAATTTCAATATATCAAGGCTATATTAAAAGTTTTGTATACATTATGTAACTTAGTTTTCACCAATAAGAAGATATGTCCATTTTACAGGTGAGTAAACTGAGATCACTGAAGATAAATAACTAACCTAGAGTTTCTTCAGGTTTATACTTACCTTTACCCTTTATTGTTCTCTTTCCTACTTTCAAAATTATGCTCTGGCAAAAGTATTAGAGTAGGCAGAGAATGACATGCCTATTTAAATACTTTGTGATGTTTGTATAATGGAGAAAATTAACCCAGAACTTATTAGGCTATGTTCTATAAAACTTTCCTTGTGTTTCTAATTTTGATGGGGAATGGGTCATTTTTTATTTGTTTAGTTTTCTTTTTAATATTTATTTTTTAGTTGTAGGTGGACAGAATATCTTTATTTTTATGTGGTGCTGAGAATCAAACCCAGTGCCTCACGTGTGCTAAGTGAGCACGCTACCACTGTGCCATAACCCCAGCCCTATTTGTTTAGTTTTTACCACATAAAAACTAGAATACTTCTAACAATGGCCTGTTGAGATGGGAGTTCTGCAGTGTTAACAAGGTTTTTCCAGTTAGTTCTTAGGTTAGCTGCGTTCTTTCCAGTCCTATATTCATCACTGGTAGGATGCTAATGTCATTGGTTTTGTTCTAACATGGTGCTTGAGAGCAAAACAGGTACAGCCAGGAGTGTATTAATTGGAACACATTCGTGGAATATTATATTTTTCCCTTACAGAGAGAAATAGATTTCTCCGAATTTATAGTCACCGGGGAGCTTTATTGACACATGAAATTCTGAACATCATTTAGATAAATCATTGAGTTTTGTCCAGATACATCACATGATATGAACTGCTTTCCAGCACATCTGGGTCCAAAAATCAATGAATGAATCGTGCTCATCAAAAGAGATCATTCTTCATCTGTGACAGTATGGGAAATAGATTTGTGTTAATTTTAATAAGATTCACAAATAACATTCCTTTGGGGCACAGAAAAGAATAAAGCTGTGCAGAGTTTTCTCTAAAATACATTAAAAACCCACATCAAATATACATCAAGACACTTATAAAAATACTAACAAATAGAGCCCAAATGGTCATACACAAGAGCATCCATTTGTTTAAAACATGTCTCAGGACGAGTGCACTCACCTCGCACATCTGGCTTTCCACTAGTACTCAGCCAGCAGGGTCCCTGTGGTAAGTGTACCTTCAGAGGCCTGCTCTCTGCTTTCCCAGGTGACTGGGAAAGTCACAGTTGTGAGCAAATGCTCCTACCCTTCCTCCATTATGTTGTGCATTATGATTTAGCACACACTTAGTAGCTTACAGACTGGCTAGTGTCTTTTCAAAAACGTATTTTGTGGGCAATAGCTACTAACTATGTGATGGCAAGGTATGACACAGAGGAACATTGCTACATGCTAGTATGAAGGAACAAAGTCATGTGTGCATACTAGTGTTGGACTGTAGGAGCACTCTCTGACCTTCAACCCATCCTCCTCCCTCTTTCTCCATTCTATGCTGATGAATGGCACTGCCTGAGTGCCCCATTGTTTGTAACTTTGGGCCATGATTGGTCCAGGACTGTATATAAGCTTCTGTAGTTTCTGGAATAAACGGTGTTTCTGTATCTTGCTCAGGCAGAGCAATTTCCGGAGTCTGGGTGGAGTGACTCTGCAGACCATCACCCCAAAACCTCGTCCCGTGAGACCCCACTTTGTCCTTTCCCCGAGGACCCCCTTTTCTCCTCTGGGGACCCCAACTCGTCGAGCAGACCCACGAGGCATGACTTCAAACAATATTGGACATTGTTGACCTCTCATGCCTCATGACACAGTGAGGTCTCAAAACTTTCTATCTTATGACAGGTAGAAACTCCTTTATCTGCTTCTCCTTGTTTAATATTGATATTCTTCAGACTTCAATATCTACCCCCTTTCTCTTCTCCCCTCACACACTGCTAATGGGTTAATCAACTTATTTTACTATCTCTATCTTCCACTTATATAACTTTGCTGTCTGTTCTAACCTCTGTCCTATGATTCATATATATAAACTTAAATACATGCACTTGATAGTATCTCAAAATCAGTATATCATCTGGGCATGGTGGTACATTCCAGTAATCCCAGCTACTTGGGAAATAGAAGCAAGAGGATTGAAAGTTCAAGGCCAGCCTGGGCAACTTAGCAATACCCTATTTCAAAATAAAATAAAAATAAAAAGGACTGTGGTTATAGATCAGAGGTAAATATGAGTTCCTGGATTCAAGCCCTAGTACTTGAGGGGGGGAAAATCAGTGTATCAACAAAAGGACCAATTATCTTCACATCCTTCACTGATTGTCCTAGTTGGTGCTCCAAGCTTTTCCAAGAACATGGAAGTCATTCTTGACTTATCTCTCTCTTACATATCCCTCATTTAATCCATTATCAAATCATGCCAACTTCATCTTCTAAATGTTTCTAGAATGTACTCCCTTCATATTCTTCTCCATATCTTCTTCTGCCAATCAGTTGAGGCCCTTGCCATTTGCATCTACAATTTCAGAATCTAACTGTTTTTGCTTATTCTGGTATCTCTCTAACCTCTTAATCAATTTTCTACGCAATAATCAAAGTGGTTTCTCTAAACTATACACCAGATCATATGACTCCAGTCTTTAAAATACTGAGAGGACTATGTCAGTTAACTCCTCCATTAACTATGACAGTTAAGTTCCTTAGGGTGGTATATAAATACCTTTATGTCCTGACACATTTTACCTCTTATCTCAATCTCAACCTCATATTTTATACTCTAATAAATGTACATCTTATTCCTTGAGCATTTTGTATCTCTATTCATTTAGGTTGAAGAAGAACGTCCATCTTTCTTTTTCTTTTATCTTTTAAGATGTCATTTTCTTCCAGCAGTCACAAATTAACCCAAAGCTAGACTAAGTGCTTTTCTGTGCTCATACAATAAAATACAATATATGTAGGTCATTCTTATTACTTATATGATCATATGCCACCCTATCCTCTAAGATAAGCTACTTTGGGACCTGCTTCCCTATTTTATTCTTTTATTCTTCTTTCTACTCCTAGTGCCTTGAAGAATACCTGATATATAGTACATACTCAGAAATCATTTCCTGATCTTCACTGAGAGGTACTTTGAACATCACTATGGATACATAGGGCATGACTTAAAAGCTGACATCTTTCATAGTTATACCTTACTATTCAATTAAAATGTGCTTAATAAACTCCTTTCTGATACTTAGAGTGAGGATACAGGAGGAAGATTGAGGTGTGATTGCTAATCACAAGAAATTTGCTAGTACAATCAAGCATATAAGATTTTCATATTTATTACACATTTCATAAAATATATATAATTAGTAAATGTCTATGCTTTAGTACTACATATGACATATATTCAGAAAATAATATAATCACCTATAGTGTGCCAGGTATTATGACAGGTGTTGAGGAAATGACAACTAATAAGATATAATCCTTGCCCCTGGGGAGTTTACACTCTAGTTTGGGAGTAAATGGAGAAGGGTTGGGAATTTACAGTGATGACTGCTTTAGGTGCTGGACATTGTGTCGGTACTAGAAAGAGGCATGAGTGAGGGACTGCACCTTTCTTTGAAGAGCTCATACAGTAACTGTCGTCATGGAAGACACATGCAGTTCAGGCCAAAGAAATCAGGGAAGGGAGAGAAGCTTGTGAGCTGAGAAGTGGACAAAGAATTCATGCCAGATATGAGAGCTGAGCTTTGACATCGAGGACTAGGTTAATGAGCTATGATTTGACTCATCAGATAAATCAATAATTGCTCAGAGAAGATAGGATATAATTGTAATTAAATTGCAGTATGTTTTCCATTCCTCTCCTTTATCTTGGAGGAAAAATAAATAACTTCTTGTTATGCTCTAGCTATCACAGTAGCTCTGTCCTTTCATTCATAGTCAAGTTTCATAAATGAAATGTATCTCTGAAAATTATGCATAATGGTATAGGACCGTCAAAATAATATAAAAAATAGTTATTGGGGAACACAGTGACCTGTCTCTGAAAAATTTTGTCTTCATTTCCTTTTAGAACATTGCAGGAAGATACTACCTTAACATTCTAACCTGTGTAAAACCAACCAAGCATTAAGGATCTCCCAGTTTAAGAATGTCAAAAAGTGGGCCAGAAATTATTAATCAATTATCAAGTGATTTAACAAAAACACAATTGAAAACTTGCAGCAGAAGTATTCCTCAAATGATGTATGACATAATGGTTAGCAGATGCCTGCTTATGAAGCAATCCCAAATGGCCTGCAGATTACTATATTATATTTATCAGATTACCAGTGGCTCCTGATGGTCAGGTACCCGTTGCCTCAAGGACAATGATAACACTACTTTTGATGTAGGAGGGTTATGCTGCTTTGAAAAGTCCTTCTCTGAGAACAAGATGACATTTTGGTTGATCCATGCCTTCCTGTTTGTTTAGGCTCAAAGTGACAAATAGTACACATATTTATGAATTAGCTTATCAAGTAAAGACATATTTGTAATGGCCAGGATAGACATTGAATGGAGGACACCAGTGAATCATGTTCTGATCCAAAAAAGAGAGAAGAATAATTCTGGTATGTTTCTTAGGCATGGAATTTTACCTTTTTTAAAAAAAGGTAAAGTGAAAGTGGCAAAATTATAGAGGAAATACAGTTTATTGTTAACCTTCTCCATCCTTCAAATGAATCTTCAGAGATATTTAATCTAGATTTTGGAAAGGTCTGTGGCTTTTTTCAGTCAAACAAACATAAATATGATTGCAATTATAACTATTGGTTAGGAACCAGTTCAGGGCCTATTAAATAAGTAGAAAGCAATGCTTAATTAGATTCTCTTTCACAGAACTGTTCTCTGTATTTAAAGATCTCTCAAGAACAATTTGAAAAAACCATGTTCCTGATTTACACTGAGTAAACTGTACTTGATTCCATGCTGGGCCTTTAGGCAATGTCCCACTAGTAACATGAGCCAGGGATAAATCAAGGTGATCTCCCTGATTTGCACTTTATATGTTGCATTTTCATAGAGTAACTATATTAATATTACCAAAGTTGATTTCACAACAAGGAGAATTCAAGAGCTAAAATCACTGCATAATGATGAAAAGATTAGTTCACGAAGATGTAACAATCCTCCATGCACCTATGAAGAGACCATCATCATATGTGAAGTTGTTTTAAACTAAGAGGAAAAGTAGATAGCTCTACATATATACTCATCCCTCAGTAACCAATAGAAGAAGTAGACCAAAAGAACATCCCTAAGAACAGAGAAGACCTGACAAGACTATGAACCAACTTGCTTTAACAGATATTTCCAGAACATTCCACACAATTCAGAATATATATTGTTTTTCCTAAGAGCACATGGAACATTATCCAAAATAGTTTATCTTCTGAGTATAAAAGAATCTTTACCATATATAAAATCATTGAAACTGTACAAAAGTATACACAGTATACTCTCACACCATAATGGAATTAAATTTAGAAAATAATAAAAGAAAGACATTTGAAAGATCCTCAAATATTTAGAAATTAAACAATATACTTCTAAAATGACTAATGAGTTGAAGAGAAAATTATGTAATAAATCTGAAATTAATTTGAACTGAATGAAAATGAAAATAAAAATAAATTGGAAAGCAGCTAAAGCAGTATTACATGGAAATTTATAGCATTTTTGAAAGGTCATGAATTACAGATTTAGGGTTCTACTTTAATAAACTAGAAAAAAGGAGTAAATTAAATTCAAAGCAAAAGGAAAAATAGTATTATAATGAGAAAAGCAGAAATCTTTAAAATTAAAAACAAAATGGAAGTCAATGAAACCAAACCCTATTATGTGAAAAAGATCAACAAAATTGAAAAGTACCCACACTGACTGGTTGATGTGTACTATAGGTTATTGATTTACAAAACAAATATTAAAGGAAAAATCATACTACAAAAGAAGATTTTTATAGCACGAGTATAAATCAAAGGCTTAGTATCTATACTCAAGAATGTATGGAGAACTTCTAAAAATTAACTAGAAAAATGAAAACAATTCAATCCAGAGATAAATAGGCAAAGGTATAAAAAACAACTTATAGAATAAGAAACACCTAGGGCCATTAACATTTATCAACATGTTCCGATTGCTAGTTGATAAAAGTCATGTTTGAAGCATGAGATACCATTTCATGTGCATAAACTTGATATGTATGTATAGGTGAAACTATAGGCAAACTGGTGCTCTGTACATTGCTATTAAGAATGTAAATTGGTATCAACAATACATAAGCATTTAGAATTTGACATTAAGGTAAAGATGGTTATGGTGTATGAGGAAACAATTTAACTTTTATGTGTATACCTTAGAGATATGGAAACTAGTAAATATGCTTAGAAAAGCATTGCAAAAATGTATTTTGAAATATTATTTGTAATGAGGGAAATAGCAGTAGTTTAACTTTATGGGGTATAATAGCAGTAAATCTTGAAATAAAAAATTATTACATATTATTTTTGGATACTTATAATAAAGTTTAAAATATGATTGAGAGTGATAAACTACAATATCAGAATAGTTATTTAAGGAGGTAGAGAATGAGGATGGAAGTATTACTATGTCATTAAGGGACTTTTTGTTGTTTGTGTTTGAACAAATAGTGATCAGAAATGAAGAAAAAACAATTTTTAGGAAAGGAAATAAATACCACAGTTCCTTATAACTCCTACTTTACAATTCATTTTATAATCCTTTTTATTCAATGGTATTTCAATGTTAGTCAGCTGAGTTGTCCAGGGAGAAAGATAAAGAACAAGGACTCATCCATCTGCTGCTTTTAGCCACCATTTTTAAGTCAGGCAGGACCAGACTGGAATGTATATATTTAGGTAATTCTTTTTATTTGTTCTTTTTAGATATATAAGATGGAGAGTGTATTTTAACATATTATACATACATGGAGTGTAACTTATTCTAATTAGGACCCTATTTTTGTGGTTGTATATGAAAATCCCTGATGTCCCATGCTCTTTGACTTTGACACATACATTCTTTTTTAAATGGGGTGATGGTTTCACCAGCAGTAGAGCTGCCATGTTGGAAATAATTTGATTTTGATTCTTCTGCACATATTTTCAAATATTTTGGAGGTTAAGTGTCATTTGAATACATTTGAGGACAAATTTATTCATTTGAGGACAAATTCATTTTTTATTTATAAAAAAAAAATTTGAGGACAAATTTTTAAAAAATAAAAAGTTAAAAACAGAATGCTATATGCAGTTCTATATAGCAATTAAAATATGACTGTGAAAAATCTTAATTGATGTGAAAATACATTCCCACAGTACTATTGAGTAAAAAAAAAGTTTTCAAATACATAGTATGATCTCAGTAATGTAAAAATAATGTTAACAATAATTAGATGTACATGTATGTAGAGATACCTCTATCCCCAGGATTTAGGTCAAGGAAAACTAAGTGTGTGAAAACATTAACTATGCTGATAGAATTTATGGGCATGGAAAAGTAAAACTACTTTTTCTGTGTTATATATTGTGCAACAGACATAGTAGGCATCTAAATTGTTTGTAACTGAGAAAGTCCAACTTCAGACCAAAGAGAAATAATTTAGATGAAGAAAACTTCAGAAATATAATGCCTGGTTTTGCCTGCTTTCTAGAAATAGAAAGGTAAATTTGGACTTCTTTATCTTTTGTTTGTGGCTGACTGAAAAACAGTTAAATTTAGTATTATTTACATTATTTGTATCAGAATTTGGTTGTGAAAGAAACATATTTTCCCATTTCTGTGATCATCACTTTTGTCAAAGATCTAATATTAAATACAATCTTAATTTAAATACTGAAGTCAAATAGTGACTAGGATGCTTATTTTCCTTTCTAAAGTAGAGTACTTCTAAGATTAGAGGTTCCTAATGACTTCTTTGCAAGAGGGATGGTTTATATTTTCTCTCCACTTGGCTTAAAAACAAAGCAGTATTTGGCATTGGTACCTATCACACAGAATTGAGTGCAAAAGATACCTTAATAAAAAATAAAAATGAAGCTACCTTCCATTATATCCCCAAAATCAAAGTTGGATACTTGAGCTATTCTAAGACACAAAGAAGGTGTGAAATCGTTATTCTCTAGCATCAAACACTACCTAATCCAAATATTCTGATGCCATTGGCAAGCAGGAGACTTAGAACATAAAAATGCTTTGCTAGGTGTTTTTTTTTTTTTCTTCTCCTGCTTAGATTTCTCATCCATAATATATTGGATTGACTTTCTTATGAGAGCAGCTCACAAGTTTTTCTTAAGTGTCTTAAGATGTATAAAGTAACAAAATGTAAACTCACATTTCTAAATTAATTAGGTGTTTATTTTATACCAAACTGTTGAATAAAGAATAAAATTCTGATTGTTTTATCAGTTGACCTCATGTAGTTACAATCTTCGTCTCTTTAATAGTTTTGCTATTCTCACAATTGTTTTGTAATTTGAAATCAGTGAAATCTGAATTCACGAAAATCTCTGGTCGAGAATATTCATTTAGTCTAATTTGACATTTTGATAACTGGATTCCCCTATATATATTTTATATATTTACAGGAATGCTAGAAATTATTTCTCATACAGGATAGATTTTTAGATTGGTAAAGATATCTATGGAATCACAATGGTGATTCGTTATAGCTGTTCTATCTGCCTGGAATGTTTTTATCTGCTTTTAGCTCCTTCCTCAGTTTCAAATCTCTGCTCAATGCTCAGTTTCTCCCCAAGGCTCCACCTGAAGACCCTGTATAATTCTACAAACTCCTGGTACTCATACTCCTGGCCCCACACCCCTGATTCCTGGTACTTTGATCTATTTTTTTTTATTTTCCTATAGCAGTTACCAAGTTCTACTACACTATAGAATTTACTTATTTCTTGTATGCATGAAAAATGTATGTTTATTTCACCTAGAATTTAAGTGCCATGAGGACAGAAATCTTCGCCTATTTTCTTCAGTAATATATCACAAGTATTTAAAACATTTCCTGGCTCATCACAGATATGTGATATATATTTATTTGTTCAATTATTTGAAATCAAAAGACATATCAATGAAATGCCAGTAGGTTGCTCACTGTTTTTAGAATATGTGATGTAGCATATCCTACTATAACATGACTTTAAATAATATTTCCTTGTATAGTCTGCACGAAGATACTACTGGCACCCCAGAATATGTGATTTCTGAAAAATGATTCAAAATTGTTGCCACTAAGCAGATGACTGCTAAGTTCAGGGGTCAGGTTAGTCAGTGGACATTTTTAGTAGGATTTCTTCTAATTCTTTTTGCCGTGCTGAACAAGTATTTAATAGGAGATATTTTATTCTGAAAATGGCTCTTTTCGAACTGTAGACCAACAAACTACCTCCTTCACTACTATAGACATCCAGCTGCAAGAATCAGGAAAAGATGGAAATACAAGAAAGAGAGAAGCATAAAATTATGATTTTTAGTTTCAAAGGGTGAGCAGTTGGTGAGAGAGGCATAGAGGCCTGTATTTGGGAGATGTGATTTTAAGTCCACCTTGTAGTTATATGAGAAACTAATGTAACAGAAATAGAGTAGGACTAAATAATTTAATACACCCGTAACTGTACTCCCTGTATATTCTTGTTGTCAGAGTGAATAAGTTGTTCCAAAGTGGCCTCATTCAAGGAAATCCAAAAGAATGGGCAAATCTTGTAGAAAATGTATTCAAATGGCCCTAAGCAGCTAGGCTGAGCCATAATAGAGGGCTCTCGCATCTGTGTGCTGCTCAGGATGATGGATGGTGTAAGTGCAGCCTGATTAATGTCTTGGGATGGACAGAGAGCTAATGCAGGAGAGTCAGCAGCTTGTAAATAAATCTATTACCCACATCTTGGATGAATCTGACCTTTGCAGTGCCAGAGTGGATGACAATACAATACACTTGAACCAGGGGCCAGCTCCAAGGAAATGTGTACTTCATTTTGAAATAAAATTTTAATGATGGACCAATAGCAGATTCTATAGGTGTTTGTAGACTTTCTGCCTTTTAATATTGTGTATTTTACTAAAACAGCATATTTCACATACATACAGAAAAAATACATCTCCTTGCTTTGGGTACCTAATTTTTGTTTGATGGAATACATATTGATGCATTGTTTTCATCAAATGCTTCAAATACATCAATCTTGACAAAACTAAAGCTGGATAAGTTATAAAATATAATTGTTATTACCCATTGTGAAGTCTGTTTTTTGAGATGAAAACATTATGTTTCTATTTAATTCCTTTTTATCAATTTGAAATGTATTAATATAATTTTTACTTAACTATTAACACCATGTTTCTGAACTTAGGATGTCTTTAATTTCTTTCTTCTTTATAATTCATTTTTAATTAACCTGTATTAATTATACATATTAAACAGGGTCAGCATGTTAGTTATTTCAACACATCATATGTGAACTGATCAAATTCAGCCTCCTTTTATCCACCCCCTTCCCAGCATTCCCAACCTCTAGTTACTGCTATCCTACATTCAGGTTGGCTTTTTAAACTTCCACATGTGATAGCAAACATGAGGTCCTTGTCTTCTGTGTCTGGCTTACTTCACATAACATAATGTATTTCTGTTCCATCCACTTACTGCAAATGAAAGGATTTCATTATTCTTTATGACTGAATAATAGAAATCCTATCAGGGAGGCATAACCACATAGTTGATAATGACACAGTGCTAGAGGTCACCAGACCTGAGTGCCAGCTTCACTGTTTATTCTCTGAATGACTGTGTTCAAATCACTAGCCTCACTGAGCTTCAGTTATCTCTTCCATCACAAAAGAAAAAATGTACCTCACAGAGCTCTTGCAAGAGTTCAATATGATAAAACATATCTTGTAAATTTTAGTACTTTTCTTTCCCTATTTTTAGTGTTCCTTGTTATTTTACTCTTTTCTTCATTGTATGCAAAAGCATATGTAATATGTAATACAAAAGGATAGGAAGTTCTTCCTGGTTACAGTTAGGGGGAAAACTAAAAATAAAAAATAATGGTGAATTTGTATATTTGAACATAATATCTTTTCCTATGAATTCCCAGGTCACTCCTTTTCATTCTGAGTCATTCCACTCTAAATATAGCTTAATTCACAACAATTTTTATCCCTTGTACAAATAAATTACTCTTTTTTTTCCCTATTATAAAGATATCACTCAGACAAAAGGTAATAGACTTTGGGATTGTTAAAGTGGCTCTGTAAAGGATCGGACAGGGTAAGCACATTACAAATCTCAATAAGGTGTTAGTCACTGTTACCTATTGTTCTCATATGTGTTCAGAAGTTCCTCGAATCCATTTCACTTCTTCTTGTCTCTTCCACTGGTTCACAAAAGTCCACGGCTTTTTTCTTCACACAGATGCAGTTAGAACCTACTCATCCAGCCAGGTTCAATTCATTTCCTGTTCTCCTCTAACAGTTTCTTGCCTGCTACCCATCCCCACTTCTGCCCCCTCCTTTGTACAAGAAATTATTTCTTCCATCCTGTTCCATTCTACCTTAAGCATCCTGCCAATATGTTCTCTTGGACATAAATGCACTTGCAGTCTGTCTTTGTTTGTTAGATGCAAAGGCCAGGAGTCTACTGCCACAAGCTGTATCTCATTCTGCTGGAAACAATCTCCTATGGGTGTTACTCAAAATATAGTTTTACTGTTGGTCCAGGGTTAGCATCTCCCACTCCAGCCCTGACTTATTTCTCTAATTCTGAGCTGCCTACAACTGAGTGTGTGTGTGTGTTTGTGTGTGTTATGAGAAATGAGCAAGTCTTCTTATAGAAATATAGCAAAGTTTAAATGGGCTACCCCTTTGCTCAGAACAGAGCCTGGCAAGTAGGAAGTGCTTAATTTTAGCCATCCTTATATTTGTAATAAGCACCTAAGTAACAATAGGAAACTCAAATAATAAATAGATGTGATTTCTTAATTTAAAGTATGCTAAGGAAGGAGGATCTACACAAATGATTTTCATCCATTTCCAGACCGGTTGATGTGGAGGCTCATAATGGCTAAATTTATTTTGAGGGAAGTCTCTGAAAAGTTTTCCTCCTTTATAAATTCTCTCTGAAATTTACCTCCTTCAAAACATAGATTATCCATCTGCTGGGAAGGAAACATCCATATGATATTAATTTTCTACTTATATTTTAAAATGTAAATGATTTTCTTTAGGGCATAGCTCTGTGGGACAGTACTAATTTGTATGGTTCTCTCATATGAATTGCCATGATTCTCTAAATTGGAAGCAGTTTTTTAAAATCCCGGTGCAGTGTTTTAACCAAGCTTCTCTAAAACACCAAATCACCTCCAATGGCATTAGATCACAGGCAAAGGAAAGCTGTACTTAGGGACTCAAGGAATATTTCTGAGAGTTAAGGGGTTTACATCTTTGCTAATGGGCGAATTCATTTATCATGGCTTGATTTCATACACGTGACCAATTCCATTGGAAGTATGATATTAGATTGACACATCTAGGAATATGAATTTTTTCACACCATTGTCTTTTCAAGTAAACCACTAATGAATGTCCAGGTACCTAAATTGTTCCTCACTGCAGGTTATTTTTACCATGCTGAACTATTCTAGTACCATATCTAGTCAAATTGGAAATTGTGCTGTTAAAGATATTTTTCAAGCATAGTATAAGAATTCAGCTACCTGTAGCCCTGGGCAAAGTATGTACCTGGAAGTCTACTTGTTAGCAAAGTCACAGCCAATTATATTAGTTGAAATTTAAGTCCCCCCAAAATAACTATCAGAATTATCTGTGGGAAAGTAAGGTGTTCAGGACATTGCTGCCTCATTGTTTCATTACCGTAGTGCATTTTCTTCTTGGAAATCATTCAGGGAAGAAGAAAATAAGGGAAACGTACCCTTTATACATGGACTTGCAGTTATTTCTCCCCAATTCCCAGCCTTGCAACAATTCTGGCACCAGATGTTATCTCTGCCATTGTAGAGGTCAGATTCCATTGCTGAAGGCGGGGTTGGGAAAACAGACAATAAACAATAGGCTTAATTAAAAAAATTCTTTTAATAAATTAGAAAGTGATATAGTAAAAGGGAACAGGGGGAAAGTGAGCCTAGAATAAGAGAAGAGGTTGTGATTTAAGGTGGTTTGGAATGAAAGGGCAGTGGCATGGAAATGGAGGCTGCCACACCCACCGGGGGAAAGTACAAGAGTAACAAAAGTGAGGCTGCATATGTCTCTATTTTCAGGCAAGAAAACCCTTCAAAGTTCTAAAAAAAATCTCATTCTCCTTTTCTCCCACCTGTTGGGAATACAATTTCTGGACTTGTCTCTGAGTGCTGGAGATAAAATAAATTATAAATGAAATAAACAATATTGCCTGAGCTCTCAGGTCCTATGAGACCCTGCCTAATTTAAGCTCTGGTGGGTAGTCTGTTTCCCATTAGTTGTCTCAATTCTCAGAGGATGGAGGAAGAAAGCACTAAACCAAGTATGCAGCCCAATTCATTGAGCACTTATTAGTAACTTAGTAAATTAGTAATTTGACTAGAACAATCTCATTCGATTTAAATTAATGCAAAATGCAGGCATTCTTCAAGAGCCTTCAGCTGTGTTGTAAGACACTGTCAGCAAGGCATACTGCAGATAAGTGATCTGAAAGAAAAACACATGACAATGCTAAATAAGTGCTGTGAAATAGAAAGATCAGTCTCATCCGAAGGTAAGCCAGGGCTTTCTGGAAAAGTGAGAACAAGGTTAGACTTTGGTAAGCTCCGGTGTGGTGGTGATGCAAGTGGAGGCAATTTGGGAAGAGAAAGCAGCATGGTGAAGACACAGAAGCAGAATCAGTGGTCCCAGGATGGTTTCAGGAGAGGAATCTGGCTGAGGGACTTCCTGGCTACACTAATTAATACTAGACTAATAATGATCTCCACACCCAAAAGACTAATGGGGGTGGGGGAGGTAAAAATATCTATGTTATGCCTAAAGACACAGACTGAACCAGGGGAACCCAGTTATGGGAGGTGATTGTCAGCTTTCACCTCAAAAAGTAAAACGGAGACTAAAACTAAATATTTACAAAAAAAATCAAAAGGTGCCATCTTTTGCTTGGATTACAATAATATATTCACCAGCTTAAAGTAAGGCCTCACTTTTTTCTGTCACTATGGTTATAGACTTTGGACTTGAGTATAGAGGAAGCTTAAATATAGAGATCGGGCTGAAGAGAAGGAACAGAGAAACAAACAGGGTAGCTATTCAGTAAGAAAAAGGCACCCCCAGCAAACAGTTACTGCTCATACCAAGCCGGCCGCCGGTGGGAACGCTTCCCTGAGCAGCCCAGAATGCTCTGCTTGCCTATATTCTTGTAATTGAGTCCTGGGAAGCTGTTAAGTCTGAAAGCACATATTCCCAGTAATAAGCTCAGTCCACGTGTAAACCCTAATTTGGGGGAGAAATAAGGTAGGGTGGGTCAAAGGCTTGACACTTCCTATAGCTCCCTCCTCTGGTTCTCTGGCCATGCCCCCATCTAGTCCCACTCCATCTCACCCCACCCCCAGGTTTTGACTGACTCTGGGTCCCTAATAACCAGCCCAAGAGGCTCCCAGCGGGAGGGACCGTCCCCTTCGCAGCCATTACTGAGACCCAGAGGAGTGGAATTTCAATTTGAAACTCCCGTGGCGCGTGAGGGCCGGCGCTGGGCATGCTCAGTAGCCGCGGCGCGTCTGGGCTGCTGCTAGCACTGCACTGGCTGCCGAGCTGCCTGCTCAGGGCTGGCGCGGGAGTCCACACCACTGTCACCGCCGCGGCTGCAGGGCTTCCAGAAGGCCAAACGTTTGCCGCCTCTGAGTGACTCCCCCAACCCCGCTCTGGTCCCCCTCAGCCGTCTCCTCCTACTCTTCTTCCTCTCTCCATTTCTTCGGGAGGTGAAGCTGGTGCTTGTTTCTGTCGGCGCCACAGACCGCTCTGCAAACCTCAGACGAGGACCCTGATAACGAATCCTGGAGACCATAGGACCCTTGGCGGTGGCTCTTTATAATAGCAGTTTGCCTGAAGTGGGGTCGTGGCGGAGTTTCTCCTCCACCTCTCAATGCAAACACTATGCGGAGAGCAGTTGGCTTCCCGGCGCTGTGCCTGCTTCTTAATCTTCACGCTGCAGGTAAGGGGTTTCCGGGTGTAGAGCTGGAGCTGTGGATGAGATGGGAAACTGCACATGCTTAAGGACTCTAGGAAAATCTTGCCTTGCAAAGACAGCCTTCTAAGGCAAAGCAGGACAGTATCTGACAGACAAGGGGCGAGGAAATACACCTGTTGGAAGACAGAAGCTGAAAACTCAAGCTAAAATCAGCTCTTAATTTCTCTTTACCTTGTAGGAATAATAGTGAACATTTTGAATATGAATACAGATTTGCTTCCCTTTCCCCTTCTCTCCATGTAGACTCTGCTTCTGTTTCTAGACTATGCGCTTGATTGCCAGTTTTTCGGGAGGGAGACCAGACATCCTAATGGATGTAACCTTTTCTGCTGCAGAGGCTACGTTCGTAAGATCTCTTGGTTTAGCAAGCACTCACAGATATGCACTGGCTGTAACCTGATGGACCACATATCCGCCCAAAAGATCGAAATACATGGTTCACATTAATGATGATGCTCCAGGCTCCTTTGGCCCCTGCACTTGTCACTCGAATTTTCTAAACCAATAAGAGGAAGGAAAGGTTTCAAATAGGATCTTCTCTTCTCTTTCAGCACCATGGTCAGCGTTCGCTGGCAGGCAATAAAAACTCAACCAGTTTCAAAGCTTACTACCCAGGGGTAGTCACTGTCCCTAGGACAGGTTTGGTGAGGTCTAGCCAATAGTGACAGCGAGATTGCTCCCCAATATAAATAGATTAGACATCATAACCAATATCCAATCTTGTATGGAAAAAAGCTTTAGGAAGTACCTGAGAATTTTATATTCAATGTCATTACATGCCTTGCTTTCTGAATACATACCACTTCTGTGTAGCGCAGAGACTAGTTGGACTGAAGCATTTATGATTTTTACACACACATGAGCCAAAATAAAATATGGCAGAGAGATTTTAGGAACCCTACTGCGACAGCAGTTGTCCATGCCATAGTCCTGTAGCAACCAAAGACTAGTCATTTTCCCTGAGTTTGTCTCACATCCAATCACACATATTCAGTCATTTCTCCAGCTAACATTTTCTGAGCATATACTGTGTTCCAAATATAATGGCTGTTAAACTATAATCCTTGCGAGAGCTCTTAAAAAAGAGTGGATATTTTTTCTATGTATACAGTAATGGGAGAAAAATATAGTACTTTTTTATTCTGGTTATTTTAATGTATTGTGAATCTTCTGAGCAAGTAATGTAGAGGAACATTAAAGCTATAATTATGTACGCATGTTAATTGTTATAATTACAATGTTATATTGTGAGTTTTTATATATTTTGAAAACCATAAAAAACTATAACTTAATTATTAAATTATTTGCAAACAACTGTAATTAATCCTATCATTACCATATATAGTTCTTTAATGTCAAAATATGGAATGAAAACAATTACTTAACAATAACACTGATACAAACATCAATGACCAAGAGTCTTGATTTTTATCAAGTTTAGTAATGAACTGGCTGATCAAAAACATCAATGCAGTTATTTTTGAAACTAACATATAACAAATTTTAAAGATTGCATTTAATATATCTAAAGTAATTGTAGCTTAAAAGTTAAATAAAATTAAGCATTTGGAAAACATTTCTAATTTATTGTACATGAACATTTGGAGTGAGAAAATAGAGGACTTTTGTTCATCAAAAGAGAAACCTAGAAATCTGTAGCCCTAGATTATACCTGGAGCCCTGCCAAAGGGTGTTTTACAAAAGCCAAGTCAATCCATCTCTATTTTGACTTCTTAATTTGAAAACAGAAAGATTAAAAGAATAAGATTATCCAACCAATTTGAATTTAATAAGGCAATGTAATTGAGGGCTTTTTAAAAAAAGATTTCAGTTGCAATGTGCTGTATAGAAATTAATTGTATTCATATTTAATATTGTGCTTTAGATAGGTGTTTTAGCATAGCAGATTGCAAGTTTAATATTGTGGTTACTTGCCAGTTTCATTTTGGATGCATTTTAATTTTAAACAGTAATTTGTGGGTCACAAGCTGTCATCAGATTAAAATTCATCACAGTTATCTAATATCATTGTTAGGGCTTTTCATCAGAACTCCAAAAAAAAAAAGGTCCACAGATTTGTTGATCTAACCTCCTGTAGATTTAGATAACAAGAAAATTAGTGGGTAAGGGGACAAAGATCAAGGAGTCACTAATTTTCTACTTGTTGAATGCCTATTTCCTTTACAGAGGCTGTTATCTCAGGATGGGGTGAACTTCATAAAGAAGGGAAATGAATTCCATACATTCAGGCATTTTCACTAAAGAGCTAATTGATCCATTCTGGTTATGCCCAGGTTACTAGCAATTATTTTATTCTGACAGAACTGATGACATTTTAGAATGCTTTAGGAATGGGAAAAATTGGCTAGCAGTGCTAAGTGTTCTTTGTAAATTCTATTAGGAACTGTTCCTCTGACAGAGCCATGCCCCAACATGATAAGGCAATAAATTGTTTTTTACCTTAAGTACCATTTCTAATTATTTAGTTACAGTGGGTGTGACACTGTGAAGGGGGAAGTAAAAGGATTCTGATCTTGATTCTGACTCAGAGGGAAGGAATATTGTGATCTGGATACAATGTCTATGGGAACGTAAAGGACTGGGGTACAATGCTGTGTAATTGACATTGCTATGAAGATAACCCTAAGGAAATGTTGAGAGTGGAGCTCCCTAGAGAAGCTGGACTCTGGATTTTCAGAGATCTCCTTAACAAGTAAGTATGGTTAATGTCCATTTACTTGTTTTACAGATGAGAAAGCTAAAATCCAGAATAGTAAAGCACCTGTTGATTGCATAGTCAGGAAGAAAACCCAGGGTCTCAGACCTGTGAATGTATACTATATAAAATATGCATTGATGCTAATAGGCGAGACCACCATTGAGTTGATGAGGTCAAATCCTTTTTACCTGACTTTCCTTACTGCTTCTGAGAACAAATATAATATATAAACTCCAGTTAAAAAGACCACATCAGGAATATCCAAGAAGTTAACTAAAAGTTACCTTAATAATAGGGATGGTAGAGAAATAATTACATGAGGATCCATAGATAGCTTATGTTCTTCAGTGTTCCTTCTCTTTCCTTTGCTTGAAGAATCATATATCATTTGAGGAAAGAATATGACTGTTAGGGTAGTATTTTAGTTGCAAAGGAGTGAATTTCTTGAGATATCTTAAAAATTCTCTGGTGAAAACTTGCTTTTTCCTAGTGAATGTTTTGGTAAGAAAAACAAGAAACTGATTTTAAGCATTACTCCCTTCTCAAGCACTGGAAAAGATTACTTCACATTTTCAGTGAAATTTCAGTAATGACAGTGTCCTTTCTGTCATCTTATATGAATGGCACAAAGACTACCTTGAGTGAGTGTCTCTTGGAGTTGTCTCTTCACTCTAAGAAACATGCGTAGTGAATTCCTCTAGCCTCAGGAAGGAGAGATTCTATGGTGGGGCTAAGAGGACCCAGGAGTTGAAGCACCACACTCGAAAGACTGGTATGTAAAATTATGCAAAACACTCCTAGTCAACTTAGCCACTTCCAGAATGGACTTTAAAATGGAGTTCATTTTAAGATGTCTCTTAGAACTCCATAATCAGTTTTTTTCTATACAAAAATCACTCACTGCAGTTCTTACAATGGCCAAATATCTACTTACTACCTTCTCTACATCCATTGCTTTTGGGATAGTCATCTTGCACGGCTTTCCTGGTTTTTATTTCTCTCCAGTCATATTGGCCTTCTTTCTGTTCCTAGAAGATACTGGACACTCACCCATCTCATATGTTTTGCTTCCTTTTTCCTTTTTTTTTTATTTTTTGACTGAAACATAATCTCCTGTTATCTTCAGGGCTTAATCCCTCAATAATTTAGGTCTTTATTCAAACATTATCTTCTTAGTGGGGCCTTCAGTTGCTCTTCTATTTCATAGTCCACCTCCCCTGGCACACATATGCACAAAAGGAACTCTGGTACTCCTTCCCTGCTTAACTTTTTCCCAGAAGTCTTTCACCACTTAACTTACAATATGTTTTACTTATCTGTTTTCTTTATTGTGGTTTCTTTTCTCTTCCAGAAAATGTAAGTTTGAGGGCACAAATTTTTGTCTGTTTTATTTTTTGCTGTATCTATTAGAGATCTTTCCTTGCCTAGTACCTGGGGCAGTGCCTGGCATAAAGCCATTGAAGATTAAATGAATATGTTGAAAAAAATAAACAGAATAGAGTGCTATTTCTGGTTTCTCCATTTTGCATTTAATTTCTTCTTGTCCAAAACACTTTTAGTCAACTTACCCACTCCAGAATGGACTTGAATATAGTTCATTTATCCAAAATTCATGGTATTCCATAGGAGTCTCACATGCCCAGAGGACATAGCATCTCTAGTAGACTGCTACCATTGTGAACTGAAAGACAATAAGGATGGATTTTCATGAGATCAAAACGACTGATGGACTCAATGCCAGAGCACTTCAAGCTGATCTTCAGATGTCATATGATCCAAATGCCTTGCTGGTCAACTACATTTTTACTTCTTGGTAAATACCTTGTATATGTAGGTGTGGCTATGGCAATGTGAAAGGATTCATATAGCTAATTTGCAAACAAAAAGTTTAAGTCAGTAGGACAAACCTATCTGCTTCTTTGGATATTAAGAAGACTGGAGAGGCACAGGAAAATGTATACTGGAGATGATGTATTTCTAGCACCTTTGAGTATATAGGTTCTATTGGAGATCACACCCTGCCTAGCACCTGGTAAGAATTGTGGGGTACATTATCCACATTTCTCCTCTCGTCTTTGTTTCTTTTCTACTTCTCTACCAACTCCAATCCTTATTCTATCATCCTGTTGTTGAACATGAGTATTTCAACAACAATGAATATTTACAGCATTTATCTAATTTGATCTCTTTCCAAATTTTGAAAATTCACTTGATTCCCACGGACAGCTACTACTTACTTCCATTCTTCCCTTTTATCACTCTAGCCACTTCTCAATTTGTAATTTTAGGTGTTCTCTGAATATTATTTAAAGGTTGGCACTCTCTAGAAATTACTTTGGTTGTTATTTCCTTTACATACCATCTAACTGGATAATTATAATCAGATCTGCATAACAAAGATTCCAAAATCCATATTTCCTTCTAAGATTTCTCTCCTGAACTCCAGTCACATATTTATAGTAACCTAGGAGTCATTGGATATTCCACAAGAATCTTGTATTCAACTGTTCAAACTTAGCACATTTATACCACAGTTGCTTGTAATTTTATCTTCCCTATCCTTGTGAATAACACCAGAATACCCCATAATCGCCAAAGCCTGAAACTAATAACTCACCCTAGACCCTTCCTCCGCTACTTTTATCCAAAAGGCCACCAAGGTCTTCTCATCAAGTTTTCTCCCTCCATGTTGTTGCCTTAGGACAGGTACCTATTTCTCCTAACCTTCTACCAAAGCCATCTTTTATAATAGTTTATAAAACTCTGAAAACATACCCGATCATATTCTCTCTTCATAAATTGCTTTAATACAGCTATGCCCTTTTTCTTTCCCTTAGAATAAAATCCAAACTCATGACAAAGCCTTTTATAATCAGGTCTTTCTAATTCCATTCTTATTCCTGTCATTGTGTCCTCCATTAGACACTACTATTGTTTAAGACCAAATATTTTTTATTTGCCATGTCTTGTATCCTTTTTAATACTGTTTCATTTATCTTACATGCCATGCTCTGCTGCTTTTGCTATATAACTCTTACTCCAACTTCAAATCTTAATCAGGCCTTCCCTACTTTGAGAATCCTTCTAAGATACCCTATCTCATTCAAGAAACTTTTCAATATTTTTCTTTTAGGCCAGATATAATCCTCTATCGATGCACTTAACCTATATATTAATGTTTTTTGAGAACAATAGCAGAATTGTGGTTTTTATGTCTGTACTCCTATTCCTTAGAACAGTCCCTGTTATATAGTATACCATCAAAAGCTGTTCAATGAATAAATAAATACATTCATGATATATTTGGAAATACAAACTATGAATAAATTAAATTATGCCAACAAGTAGATTACATCTTATCCCCATGAGTATAAAGAGAACAATTGACTTTACTACTGCACCCTCAATCCAATTTACATTTATTGGTTACAAAGCAATGGAGATGGGACAGAAAAGCTTTCATTTAAACATACATTATGAGACTGTGTCCACGAGCATGATACTATTTGTGGTGTAGTTTTGTGTTGAACTCCTCGGAGTTCAATAGATATTCTTCCATGACTTTCTAGAACTACTTCATAATAGGAATTTGGTTAATTTTTGTTTGTTTTAAAGAGTTCAAGGCATTAATAAGCAACATAGCATAAAAGTTGCACACTAAGCAATAAACTCAGGACTAATCCTGATTACTGACTGATTATCATCTATCTTGATATATATGAGCCGTTTCACCTTCAAAATCAGGTGGGAGTGTGGTACTGGCTTCAATCAATCAAGACCCAAAATAATCCAACTGTCTCTTGCTCCCCCAAACAAAACTTAAACCATCACAGAAAATATCTGAGTATTTGGATGGTTGTATACTTTTTCTTCCTCTCATTTTATCTGTAAGCAGTCTTTCTAGAACCATAAAGTTTTTAGATCCCACAAATTTTTCTTGTGAGGAATATATTTATATCTGAAGAGTAGAGAATTTTTTAATAAATTATATGAAACCACTTCTTCTGAGAAAATGAGATCACAGATCAAAAGCCCATCCATTGCCATTCATATTAACTGTAACATGGCTGTTATATTTCATGGTAAATTTATTATTAAATCTTTTAAAAGCTGATTTTTGAAGTCAAATTCAAAGGACAGAGAAAGTCAGTTTTCCCTTTAAAAGAGGATTTTGAAAGATCTTCAAAGCACTTAGAAACACTGACACAGAGTGCCATTCATGTTTCCCAACATAAAGGATTTTAATAGTTTTGAAATAGAACGATTTAGTGGTAAATTATTATTTTAAAATCAAATTTCCTAATGCTTGCATGCTATACAATGCAATATAAGTGCCTATAATTACAATAATATTTGCCACAGAAAGACAATTAACAGATTTATATTGTGAACATTAGAACTTTCCATCTAAATCATTTTTACTCATAATAACTAGCTAGATTTTCCTCATAACAAATCTCATTTGATTTCAATGTATTAAGATGATGATATCCATTTAAAATGCAGCTGCATGGACCAACAACAAAGCAAAACTAATTGTTCACATTAAGCAACAGCCTAGATCAATATGTTTAGTTGCAGTGAAGCAAATGCCAAGTTCAGTGGGAACATGATTTTTTTTCCCTTGTTTAGATTTAAAGTAATGTTCATCTTCTGATTTAAATTAGAAGAATGACCTAAGCATCCCAAAACTACTGGTTCTTTGGGAAGGAACACTTACTGAGCATGGAGTAAAAGCCACTCATGATGATTCACTGACCTAAACAACAAGACTCTATGGCTGTTTCACTATAGTAATGATCCAATTCTTGATGGAGACTATAGAGAAAATTAAACAATATGTATAAGTGCCAAATCAGCTCCCATCACTGGGTGACTTTTACTTACTTGGGAAAGAGGCTCAGTATGGAGTATGCCAAATCTAATATCATGGTGAGTCAGATTGAAAGATCACTGATCCATTAATATAAAGGCATGGTTTTAAATTTTTAGCAACTTATTTTGCCTTCTTGACTCAAAATAAGTCCGTCTGTCCTTTTTTTCCAGTTGTCCCTGGAAGAAAATGAAATAGTTTAAATAGAGAAGTAAAAAGAACATTGAAATAAGTGGGTAAATGCCATAGTTTTAGATAACCTTTAGCTGAATACTTTAGTAGTTAAGAGTTAAATGGGAAAATGTATGCAAACATGCACTGTCTTAATAAATACCACATACGTGTTAGATAATGTGGG
This sequence comes from Geosciurus inauris, assembly GCA_004024805.1. Taxonomy (NCBI): domain Eukaryota; kingdom Metazoa; phylum Chordata; class Mammalia; order Rodentia; family Sciuridae; genus Geosciurus; species Geosciurus inauris. The sequence goes on from PVHX01003222.1 coordinate 33,443, forward strand.
GGAGATGTTGTTGGATGATAAATGGTTTACTGGTATCTTGGAACAACTCCTCATTCTTTTTGTGTTTGAGCCAATACTGGGAAAGCACACATGATAGATCCTGGATTCCAGCTGTTGTTAATTGGGCCTTATCTGCATAGTCCTCATTTACGAAAAGCCTGAGCCTGGCTATATGTGCAAGTTTGTAGTGGCTTGTGAAGCTCTAAAACATCTACCTATCCCCCAGGTCTTTCTCTCAATGCCTTACCTAAAAGTTTCATCTAAACATAGGTCTCAACATCATGTCTTCAGCAAACCCCTATTTAAATGAATGTGGATTACAAATTTCTCTTGGGTTTTCCTGATGATGAATTGAAATATGTAGCATGTACATTAATACTACAAATCTGAAATGTCTAGTTCCTACTGTACTTCTTTATTTATTGTATAAGCCCATATTTGTGCTAGGAACCATCTCCCTAATTGGTCCTTCTGGTGGGGGGACCCACAAAGGGTGAGAAGTTCAAGCAGGTGGCCAGGGCTGCTACTGCTCATAGCTCTACAGGCCTCCCTTCTGTTGTCTGCTGCTCTGGCAATCTTTCTTCTCTACCGACTAACAAACACTCCCCTGTTTACCATTCAAAGCCCATAGAGTTTCTAGACCACAGGGCTCCAGGTCCAAGTGGAAGGCTGCCTATGTTTCTACAGACACTGGAAAGTCTGATTGTAAAGGATAGTAGAAAAGGGATTAGAGATGGGAAGAATACATATATGGGATGGTCAAAGACAGACTCAAATGCTTACCTAGCACCTAGGCTACTTAGCCACACCTGATCTTCCAGGTTTCTTCTCTATGCTGATTTTATTTCATGTGTCTGGATTATCTACAGATCCAGTCTGGTTCACTTGGATTCCTAAAGTCCATCAGAAAACTCAGAATTCAATTGTGGAAACTTTACTGTGGTCTTCTCTATACAAATACAAGGACACAGGCAGCAATTTCAGTGCCTCTGAGCATTCCATGACAGTTAAGAGGCACCCTGCCATGATACTCATTGTTAGTCATGAGCCTGGTCCCCTTAGGCATGGCTCTTGGAATCCATGGGTACCTCTTTATCTTCAGAGCATCAGGCTTTCTCATCAGATGTCCTCTGGTTACTTTTGAGAGTTGTCTTTCCTCCAATTGGTAATGCCTAAAATTAAGAGTGCTTAAGTTATAAATTTTTATAATGCTGTTTACAACTTCTAAATTTGAGCATACATTGAAAATATATATAAATATTATATGAAAATATAAGAAGAGGATCTCCCCTCAAGACAAACATTAGATTTCATGGAAAAGAGACAAATACATTTCTTTATAAGAAAGGAAGGAGAAAACAAATGAATATTTCCTAAATACCTATGATATCCCAGATTCTCTTTATAAAGTAATCATCTCACCCTTTAGGATAGGAAGTGTGTTTTGAAATGACATGATCATTTTTCCAAAATCACATGTAGCACATGTAGCACAATAAAAAAAAACACTTAGGCTCTAAAATCTGACTACCTGGGTTTGAATCCCATCATCTGCCATTTACTATTTAAATTCTCTGTGCCTCCCTTTTTTTTCTCTGTAAAATAGTTTTAACACCATAGTAACTACCTCACCAGGTGGTATGAGGACTTAAAAAAGCTAATGCATAAGGCCCCACAGCATGAATCCTAGAACACTGAATATATTCAATAACTACTAGCCATAAGACTTCTCTTGCTAATGCATGTGAAAACTTCCATTGAGTCCCATATTTCAGCTCTTACATGGGAAAAGAAAATAATGAAAAAAAAAAGAAAGAAAGAAAATGTCCAGGTCCCCAGAACCATACATACAAAAGTACACTTGAATATTGGGCTATTTTAAATATTACTCTAAAGCCTTCTTTTGTGAAGATGCCTACCATGGAAATCAGATTGGTGTGCCTACCTATAAAAAACAGTAGTAGACTTTTGTCTTATAAATTTTAAAATGCTCATAATTAGCAAACTTGTGTTGAAGGGACTAAATGCCCCTTTCAAAACTTAAGTATACAAACTGCTTGATCTCATTCATATGTGTAATCCAGAAAAATTGATCTCATAGAAGTAGAGAGTAGAATGGTGGTTACCAAAAGCTGAGGGAATTACAAGGAAGAGGAAGGAGGAGATGCTGGTGAAATGATATATAATCACATTTATATAGAAGGGATTTTTTTCAAGTCCAGAATGGACAAGTATATAGAGACAGAAAGTACATAAGTTATTGCCTGGAGCTGGGTTGTGAGGAGTGGGGCAATGGGATGGGGAGCGGAAATGGAAAATGACTGCTAGTGGTTGTGAAGTTTCTTTTCTGAGAGATGAAAATGAAAATGCTCTAAAATTGATTATAGGAGTAGCTGCACAACTCTGCACAAATTAGAAATAGTGGTATATATACCCACAATACGGAATATTACTCTGCCGTAAAGAAGAATGAAATTATGACATTTGCCAGAAAATAGATGGAACTGGAGAATATCACACTAAGTGAAATAAGCCAGTTCCAAAAAACCAAAGGCCAAATGTTCTCTCTCTGATATGTGCATACTAACCCACAAAAAGGGAGGGTAGGGAGGTGAAGTATAGAATAAACAATCAGACAAAGGGGAATGAGTGGAAGGGAGGCAGGAGAGAAATGGAAAATACAGTAGAATGAATTGAACATAACTTTCCTGTGCTTATATATGAATATATGACCAGTGTGACTCCACCTCATGTACAACCACAAGAATGGAATCCTAATTGAAATGGGTTGCACTCCATGTATGTATAATATCTCAAAATATACCCTACTGTCATGTATATCTAAAAACAAAACAAAAAACCATTGGATTGTACACATTACACATGGGTGAATTGTATAATATGTCGTTTATAGCCCAATAAATCTTTTTTTTTTTTTTTTTTACAAAACTGAAGTATGGAAAAGAAAACCATCCTTTATCCACCAGAGACACTGCAATGGTGGGTGGCCCTTCTGGTGAAGTATCTGTCAGTCTCAGTGCTATGGCAGGCCATGAGGACAAGCAGTATCATCATCACTCCTGCTACCCATTCCACGGGCCATCTGAATTTTCAGCATTCAACAGAGGCTGGTATACCCCACTTCTGATTCTGAGCTTCACTCTTAGAAAAATATGTATTAAAAAGGGAAATCCTACAATAGATTTGTGTGGAGGGGCCTGATTAAAAGAGACTTTGCTTATACCAGTACTTTGCTTTGTCCCTTTGGTTGGGGGCTTGGAGGAGTTCTTATACCCTGACAGAAAGAGATGGTTCAGATTGAGTGAGAGGTATTCCTTTATTTCATAAAGTGGGATAAGGCACTTCGCTTAAGGAGGAGAACCAACATGAAAGGTTCATTATTAAGCAGATTAATTTTAAATAAAATTAAAATTAAAAAATTAAAATTAAAAATTTATTAATTTTAAATAAAATTAAAATTTTAAAGAAAATTATATGGGAAAGCTGAGGATCTGGAAAGTGATCCTCCATGCCTGTATATTCCTGGATGACCATATACTATCCTTGTCTGCATATTCCAGTCTAAAGATCTTGTCCATGTATCTTGAGTACATATGTGGCAGGGAAGGATTTGCACTTCATGAAGTCAGAATTCCCACACATGTAACCTGGGAGTTCGAACATCTGTGAGTCTGCTGTGAATCCCCAGGAGAAACAGGACTACACAAAAGTCTACCCTGTGCCTGAAAAAGTGCCTCTGGTCCCCTCCCTTGTCCTAAAGCATCAGCTCTCAATGCTGGCAGTGCCTTTTCCTGCCCCATAATGTCTTAAAGTTTTCCCACCATAACGGTGTTTTCAAGTTCCACCTCTGAATCCAACTCTGTCTTTCCTCTCCATTCCCAGTTAAGCCTATAGCTTCTGCTTCCCATTCTGGGAGAGATTTCATCTCAGCTACACTGATCTATTCCACATAAAAATATCTTTTAATTATTTGTCCATTCCCTATTAAACTTCCATTTTTCAAAAGAATCATTAGATAGCAGTGCTTTAATTAGTGTCATTAATTTCAAATAGTGGATGAAGAGACCAGGACAGGGTAAAAAAGAAGTGTTGGCCTGAGGAGTTTACCAGGTGCCCCTCAAATCCCTAAACAAGAGAGAGTAGGACAGGGACATCAAGAGGTCACTGTGGACTCCCTTCTTCACTCCCTCCTAATGTATAGGCACTGATTTCTCTGTAGAATCAATGCTATGACAATATTTTAATTTTTATATATTCTACTGTATAGTTTGTTGTGTTTTGATGTAATTCCTAATCTGCTATGAGAATTATTCTTAAAACAGATACTTTGTCATGAAATTGGAGACAATTTTCCAGACATCTGGAGAACTCTTCTATAAAAACAATGGAAAGAGTTTCCAGTCCCTAGAACTATTTACAAATAATTGTATTTTAGCTATTTACATAATGAATAGTATATAAAAATTAGATTTTTCAAGCATATTACTTCATTACTCAGAATAATTCCTATGATTCCTGCTAAGGTTAGATTTTTCGGCTTTCTGGCCATATGAGCAGTTGCTATACTTCTGTGTTTCCCCATAAAGAGGGTATGTCTTTATGTCTTGATGAAAGCCCTCTTTATAGAGCTATGTAGAATTTAGCTCACGGGTGCACTCATTCCTGTCTTCTTCTGACTATTTCTGCCTGTGATGACATACATCCCAGTTCCTCCATCAGAGTCTGAGGTCATTCCTTCTTCATGACTTATGTCTAGTCACATTATCCCAAAGGGTGCAGCTCTAATTACATTGTGTCCCACTCTGTAATAGATATTTGTCAAATGACAAATAACTTTGTTAAAACTGGGCAAAAATGGGGAAACGTAAAACCCTTCCATTGCCATTTTAGCACCAGCACATAACACACAATGGATTGTTCCTGAAGTGCCTGTCAATTCCATGACTCCCAAATAGAATTTTCAACTGTGCAGATCAACTTTCACTGGATGAGATAATAGGAAGGAAGAGGCATCCAGAGTGTTTGCACTGGGCTGGGAGTGGGGAGTAGAAACTGCTTCTTCTAATGGCATATTTGAGGGAATGTGAAAGTGTTATATCAAAGAACATGAAAAAAAACTTTACACAGGACTTCAATTAAAGTAATCACTATTCTTATAGGTTCAGGTCTTCTCCTCAATATAGGATCACAGAATTGGCTCTATAAACATAGACTAATTGCATTACTGCTGGCTTCTTTGTTTTTATTATATATATATTGGACACATCACTGGTCAAACATGTAGAGTGTTTTGTGTTAATGAATATCACAGGGCTGGGGATGTAGCTCAGTAGTAAATCACTTGTCTGACATGAGCAAGGCCCTGGGTCCAACCCCCGGTTCCCAGAAAGAAGAGAAAAGAAAGGAAAAAAGAGAAGAAGAAAAGAATGCCATAGCACTTCCTGGTGAGATTATTTTCACAGCACAGTGATCAAAGCTTAAAGACTGAATCTCAAGAAAACCAGGCCTGGAAAGATGTATTCTTTCAATTATGAGTATATTCAAGCCTCTTTTGGGACCTTTGTGGGCTTATAATTTTGATAAATGTGATCTTGTCATCTTATAGACATCCTAATTTATTGTTTAATCTTTATGACAAAATAGCAGGCTTAAGGATGAATATCTTCATTGAATTGTTTGATATCAGGATATAAAACAAATGTATGCACATATAATTACAGGTATACATATGCTGCTAGCATATAACTAAGACAAGCAAACTGAATTCTGTTAAACTGATTTTATAAATACTCACAACTGTAACATAGTCTTTCAAAGCATTGGTGTAATTTCCTACTAAGGTTACTAGTAGTAAGCAAATGTTATGCTTTGGGAGGTTATCCTAATAAGCTTTGATTTCCATATCATGGGAAGTAAGGTTTCAGGAGGGTCAGTGTTATTATTGTGTGTACTTTCAACTGGAGATTAGTATTGTGATGACCTCTTAGGTTATCACTACCAGTGTAATTAAAGAATAAGTAGGAAATAGTTTTAATAATAGCCTTTTTACATCAAAAGATATCACCTCTGAAAATCCCTGCTTCAAGGATTTTAACACCAGCACATAACACACAATGGCCCTTTTTATTGTATTTATGGAAAAATTTATTTAAAAAAATCAGGACCATGCAAAATCTGTTGAATTGGATTGAGGCTTTTATTTTAAACTACATTTTCTGATGAAGAAAACTGAGATTCATTTGAATAAGCAGAACTGCACAAGTTCACAGAGATGGCAAGAAGGGAATTGAGAGTATTGAAATTAGAATCTATGTCCCTTACCAATTAATTCTTTCCTCTTATTAAAAATTTCCTCTTACTATTATTGTCCTTTCTCAATTCTATCAATAGGTATTTTTCCCATATAAAACTTTCACTGGTACTCATTGTTTTTAATCTTTGTGAAAGATATTTACAAATAAAACTGGAGCCATTTCTTATGCAGAAATTCTCAAAGGAAGCCCCCAATATTATTCACTTCTCTCTCCTTTCTGGAAAAGAGATGGTTAGCAATGCTTAAAAATAAGATGATCAAACAACAAAACTGACTTCTTTTGAATGCTCACTTTTTCAGATCTCTTTAGACACCACTGTTTGATGCTTTTGTTCCTTTCACAGTTAGTGACATTGATTTAAAGCTTGGAGTGCGAGGACTTATGCCAAGAGGGTATATACAAGGCCATTGTACCTTGTGCTTCTAGAAATAACCACTATTGAATTTGAAATAATGAATCATAATGTACTTAACAGTGGAATTTCATACACGTCTCTTTTCTTTGTTAAATAGCTCTTCAGAGAGGTTATTAAAAGTCATATCCAGAATGAAGTTTCAGTTGTGTAATACTATAACTATAAAAATTCACTGGTTATTCACATGTAAATGCTACTCCTATGGTAAAAAGTACTCTTAGTTTAAATGCAGATGAGTATCTTTGAGGAATCACTCACTCCCAATCTGTGAGAGATACTTTATCCTTCACAGGTTGGGAAAACTGTTACTGAACAGTCAGTCAGATGAGAAGTCCTACCACACATCTCAAATTAATTTCCTCATTCTTTTCAAGAACCCTTTCAATCCCTATCTATCCTTCTGAAACCTCCAATCTTTCCTCCCTTTCTTATGAGATGGCTTCGTCCCCTCCTCTACAGAGAAACTAGAAACCATCAAGAGGTAACTTCCTCAACTTCCACTACCAAATGTATTAACATCCTTCATCTCCTCTACCCGCAACACACTTTACAATAAAAAAAATACCTTACTCTAATCCAAAACTCATCCCTCTGCCTGTGCTTTGGAGTATATCTTCTCCTGCCTTCCAGAAATGCAAACTACTGCTTATTCCACCTGTTCCTATATCTTCGACATCCTCTCCTGGACTAGCTCTTTTACCTTAGAGATTAAGTGTCCTAAAAATCTCTTGTATCTTGAAACAAAACAAAAACAAAGGCAAATCCTCAAACCCTTCCTTGCTGATAACATTCTCACTCTCTTATTATACCCAAACTTAAAAGATTGGTCCACTTGTTTTTCTAACTTTATCTCCCACTCATTCCTCAATCCAATTAAATGTAGCTTTTCTCCCCCTCCCACCACATACTGAAGCTATTTTCTGTACATTCATCAGTGATTTTCTCAGTGATAAAGACTTATATTGAGTGAGGAGAAAATATTATTTTGATATCATTTTGAGTGAAAAAGGCAGCTTGACAAACATAATATAATTGTTGACTTTTTGGGTGTATAGTTCCAGGAATTTTAACACACATATAGACTCTTGCAACCACCACCACAGTGAAGATACACAGTAGTTCCAGCATTCCCCCAAATTCCTCCATGCTCTTTCTCCCCTTCCCCTGACCCTAAACTCTAATAACCATTGATCTTTCATCACTAGTTTTTTAAATCTTTTTGAGAATGGTATACAAATGGAAAATACACTTAGTTTTTTTAAAATTAATTTATTTAAATGCATTTCAAGTCATAGTACATATGTAGAGCTTAATTTTTCCATTTCTCTGGTTGCAAACCAGATAGAGTCACACCATTTGTGTCTTCATACATGCACCAAGGGTAGTGATGACGATCTCAATCAACCATCTTTACTGTACCCATTCCCCTTTCCCTCCCCCCACCTCCCCCCTGCCGCATCCAGAGTTCCTCCATTTCTCCTATGTTCCCCATTCCCACCCCCTTATGTATCAGCATCCACTAATCAGAGAAAACATTCGGCATTTTGTTTTTTGGGATTGGCTTATACAGTTAATTTTGGAAACTCTTCTTTCGCTTAGACTAATGCCTTTCAGATTCATCCAAGTCTCTTAGATAAGGGATCTTATTCCATAGTATAAATGTATTGTAGTTTATTTACCCATTACCCCCTAGAAGGCATTTGAATTATTGCCATTTGGGATAAATTATAAATAGAATTGCTACAAAAATATTTTTGCAGATTTTTGTATGAGTGGAAATTTTATTTCTCTAGGGTAAACATGCAGAAATGGGTTTTCTGAGTCTTATGGTAAAAATGTTTAACTTTATATGAGAAATCATCAAACTATTTTCTAGAGTACCTTTGCCATTTTGCATTCCCACAAGTTTGAGACTTCATTTGTTCCAGATCCCTTCCAGTCCTAAGTATTGTTAGTACTTTTCATTTGAGTTGCTAAAGTGAAATCCATATCATAGTTTTAATATGAAGTTCCCCAACCGCTACTAAGGTTGGACTTATTTTCATTTGCTTTTTTGCCATCCATGTATTCTCTAGAAGTATCTGTCTAGACATCATTAGCCCATTTTTAAACTGATTTGTTTGCTAACTTTGAGTTTTGAGAGTTCTTTGTATATCCTGGTTACCACTCCTTTGTGGAATATGTAATTTGCAATTATTTTTCTCTCATCTTTAAGCCAGCCTTTTTATTTTCTTAACAGCATCATTCCCAGAGATTTTTTTTTTTTAGTTTTTCAAGGGTTTTTTAAATTTTTATTTATATGTGGTGCTAAAGATTGAACTCGGTGCCTCACACATGCTAGGCAAGCACTCTACCACTGAGCCACAACCCCAGCCCTCCAGAGCAATTTTTTTTTTAATTAATTTTATTTTTTACTCTAGTTAAGACATTCTGTATATTTATAGGGCTCGAAATTCAAGGTGATACAGAAAGACACATATTGAGAAGGCTTGTTCCCTTCCTTGAGCCTCTCTATCCTGTTCCTGTTCCCCACTCCACCTCCCTTTCACTAATAAAACACATTTTATTAGTTTCATCCATATCTTTCTAGTGTTTCTTTTTTTTATTTATTTTTTATTTTTCTCAAAAGTTGAATTTTAATACATAACAGAAAAAAACAATTTTTCAGAAGCTGTATACACTATTCACTGAAAACATTTGTTGAGGCAAATAGAAAAAAAATTGCTACAATCATAATTTTTCTAACTTTGCACAAAATTATAAGCAGATTACATTCTTCATATTAAACATCTTTATATGCACTTTCAATGAACAGTATATATATATATATATTTATATATATTTCAGAGCAATTTTTTTTAACTTATTACTTCAACACTGCCTAATTTATCAATTATTTTCTTGTGTATATTGTGAATTTGGTGTCAGATCTAAGAACTCTTTGCCTAACCTTAGATAATAGAATTGTCTGTGTTTTCTTCTTAAAGTTTTGGATTGTGCATTATACATCTAGATCTATGATCTCTTTTGAGTTATTTTTGTATATGTGAAATTTAGGTAAAGGTTGATTTTGTTGTATACATATGTTCAATATTTTTATATAAAGTTTTTGTTTTGACATAATTTTGAAAAAACTACAATTTCAGTATTGTTTTTCCATATTTATAAAAAATCAAATGGTAATTCTTTCTCTGAATTTATTTTTTAATTTTTAGATGGGAGTTATTTTTATTGACAAACCATAATTACATACATTTATGAAGTGCAATGTGATGTTTTGATAAATCTTGCAATGGGAAATGATTAAGTAAAACTAATTAACATATTCATCTCCTTACTTACCATTTTGTTTTGATTTGAAATTTATTCTCTGAGTTTTTCTGAAATACACATTATTACTGTGCAATAGATCTCAAAACTCAGTCCTGTCTATCTGAAACTGAAGATATCTCTTCAACATACTGACTTCAAATGCATTGGATATATTTTCGGACATAGGTTTACTGGATCACATGGTTGTTCTATATTTTGTTTTTGTGTGGAAACTCCATACTGCTTCACCTTATAATTATAATGATTATATTCTCACCAACAATGCACAAGGGTTTCCCTTTTTCACACACTCACCAACACTTGCTATCTTTCATCTTTTTCATAACAGCCATCCCAAACAGGTGTACTATATTATAGGTTTGATTTGCATTCATCTAATGATTAGTGATGTGGAGCATGTTTACAGAATGTCTTGTTTACAGAAATAGCTGTTTAGGTCTATAAGTTTTGTTTATAGAAATGTCTGTTTAGCTCCTTTGCCCATTTTTTAATGAGGTTGTTTTCTTGCTATTGAGTTGTATGAGTTCCTTATATTAGCCGCCAATATGGTTTGAATGTGTCCCCCAAGGTTCCTGTGTTGGAAATTTGTGTGTGTCTGTGTATGTGTGAGTGTGTGGGGTGCTGGAGATTGAACTCAGGGCCTTGTGCATGCGAGGCAAGCACTCTACCAACTGAGATATATCCCCAGCCCCCTGTGTTGGAAATTTAAACCCCAATGAAGAGTGTTGAGAGACAGGCCTTTAAGATGTGATTGGGTCATGAGGGCTTTTACCCTCACGGATGGATTGATGCCATTATCTCAGGAGTGGTTTGGCTATCTCAAGAGTAGGTTTGTAAGTAAGTTTGCCGGTCACCCCCATCCCCCACACATGCTCTCTGCCCTTTCATCTTTCAGCATGGGATGACTCTGCAAGGAGCCCCTTGATTGAGATGAAGCATGGAGAATGGAGAAAAGAGGTGAAAGATGGGAAAGACTGCTACAGTCTCTTCTAGCATCATGAATATGCTTTTTCACAACCGTTTTTCTAGAGATAGAGCATTTCTTCTAGAGCTTTTTTTGTCTGCACCCTGGTGTCTATATGAATTCTAGGGAATACCAGAGGTAGATGGGGACATGTAAATGGAAAATTTCCTGCTGGTGCTATGAAACTTTCAATTCTGTCCCACCTCAATTTCTAGCTCCCCTTGTTACTATTTCCTTTCTTAGGACTTCAAATGGCTGTTCTATGCATTTTTGTCCAAGTTTTTTAGTTCTGTTAACTATAAGCAGGTAAAGTGTGCTTACTCCATTAAATTTAGAATCTTCCATGATTTTTTTTTTTTTGGTACCAGGGATTTAACCCAGGGTGCTTACTACTGAGCCACCTCCCCAGCCTATTATTATTATTATTATTATTATTATTATTATTATTATTATTATTATTATTATTATTTTGAGACAGGGTCTCACTAGGTTGCTAAGTCTCACTAAGGTTCAACTATCTATTCATAAATTTTAAGTCAACAAATCCTATTGAATGTTCCTGGTCATTTTGCTTGAACTCTCAGGCTCTCGGCAACACTGGATGTAGCCCATCAGTCTCTTTATTATATTTTTTCCCATGCCTTCAGTACTTCCACAACTTCTGGTTTTTCATCCTCTTCCTATGATTGTTTCGTAAATGTGGCCTTCTCTGGATCTCAATTACACTCTGTTCTTCTTACTCCACAAGTCTCCCTAGGCAATCTCACATTCATTTTTCCATCTATGTGCTTATGGTTTTAAAGTATGTATTTCTAGTCCAGAGCTTTCTCTTGAGTTCCACGTAACCATATAATTGTTCTTTAGACATTTCTGCTTCTCTATATTGTAAGCACCACAATCCCACAGTTCTATACCTAAATGAAAAGTACCTCCATACATTTATTTGCCCAATAGAAATGGACTTACTCTTAAATCTCTACTGCCGGCTCTTTCCCACAACATAAACTCAATCATTGAATTAATTTTGTTATGTACTTTGGTGGTGATGGTGGGGGTCAATTCCATATCTTAATAGTTCTGGAATTCATCTTTGCTCCATACCCCTATTACTATCTGTTCTTGACTATTCTTCTATCATCCAAGTTGATACCTTCGCACTTTCTATTGTTTCCTTCCAATCTGTTTTCTTGGGTAATTGTGGTCATCTTTCAGAAATATAAATTTTGTCTTGCCATGACCCCCATTATATCTTATAAAATGTCTCACTTCTCTAATATTTTATCTTTTCAATTTTATTAAAGGTATTTTAAAACTTCTCATATTATCCTCAATATCTCTCAATCTCTGCTTTACCCTCTTGCTGCATGACAAACTACCCAGAAATTCAGATCATAAACTTATTATTATATATGTTTCTCTGAGTTATATATCTGAGCATGGCTTTATTGGGTCTTCTGCTTCAAAGTGTCCCACAAAACTTCAGTTAAGGTCTTGACCAGGACTAGGATGAAGAGGAAGACTCCACTGGGAAAAGATTTGTCCCTAAGCTTATTTATGTGATCATCGGCAGATCTAGTTACAAAAAAGTTGTTGAACTGAGGCCTTATTTCCTCATTGGGTTTTGGCCAGAGGCCTCCTCTTTCACATGGACCACTCCAACATGGCAACTTGCAACAAAAACAGCAAGAGAATCTGCTAACAGCACAAAAATTATATATTTTTAAACTTTATCACAGAAATACTATGCCATCACCTTGGCTATATCTATTGGTCACAAGTAGGTCACAAGATCTAGTCCATTCTCAAAGGGAAGGAATTACAATAGTGTGAATACCAACAATTGTGGATCACACAGTGCCATTCTATAAACAAATCTACCACAATCTCTTGCCTTCTTTTTTATATTTTCATCTTTTAATTTCTATATACTGTTTTCTAAATGAGTACCTAAAAATTTCTAATTCACGAATTCTCTGTACAGTGGTGTCTGGTCTAATGTTTAACTTGTACATTGAGATTCCCCAAGGACTATATTTTCATTTCTATAATTTCCACTTGTATTAAAACATGCCTATTTTATTTTCCTTAAGTTCCTCATTCTTATTTTCTTCTTTTATCTCTTTGGACATTTGAAATCAATTTATTTTAAAGCCCTCTTGTTTTTTCTCTTTGTATTATTTTTTGGGTGAAAATCTTCTTCCATCTTCTGACTGTCTCATAGTAGTAGTCTCTTAGAGTGATTTTAATTATTTTCAATCTGTGAATGTGTCTTTAATAGAATTTATCCTCCATGGAAATTCATAGAAGTTCCATTTTTATTCTAGTTTCTAGAGACATTGCTATGAAAATGTTTATTCAGTTTTTCTATCTAAGACTCTATAATACCTAAATTCTAAAACTTTTCTTTCTTGAATTTCCATAAACCAATCTTTTCTGATTTTCCTCCTCTCTACCATTTCTTACTCAGTTATATTCACAGGCTCCTTTTCATCCCATCCCTGACTCTATTGAAATTCTACAGTACTCTGTCCTATATCCTCTTCTCTTTCAACAGCCCCTTGGCTTTAAATTTTCTCTGCAGTTGATAACTCACAAGTCTTAGTCTCTCACTCCATCTTCTCTTTCTCTTTCCCCCTCTCCCTCTGTATTTCAGTCCCTCTTAATCCCTTTCATTCTTCCTTTCATTCTTTCTCCTCTTTCTCTCTTTATGTCATCATAAACTATAAACTTATTTATCTAACTTCTAATTCAACATCTCCATGATATTTAATAGGTATCTTATTCTTAACATTTCCAAAATGTTTACTTCAGTATATTCATAATGTTAAAGGAAGTGACAGAGGTAGCATTTGAGGATAGAAAAGACAAAACTAATTGCAGACACTAGCTCAGTGATCCACAAACTTCAGAGTTAGAGTATGAGAAGAATTCTATCATAACTCTAGTTTCCTAGGCTACATGTACAAATATTATGCTATAGTAGTTCTAAGTTAGGGTCTAGGAAACTGTACCTTTGTATCTCAGGTATTTATGGTGAAAGGAGATCTAAGGACAACACTTTTTTTTTTCCTACCTAATGATTGTGATAAGATACCTAATATACTTCCAATTGGTACTCATGGTTAAGGACAAGCTAGACTAAGTCCCTTTGTATAGACAACTAGATAAACCAGAGGGGGGGTATTATTATTATTGTTGTTGTTGTTGTTGTTGTTATTATTATTTCTACCTAGGATTGAACTCAGGGATGCTTAACTACTGAGTCACATCTCCAGCCCTTTTATACGATTTATTTTGAGATGGCCTTACTAGTTGCTGAGGCTAGCTTTGAATTTGTGATTCTCCTGCCTCAGCCTGCCCAGCCACTGGGATCACAGGCATGAGCCACCTTGCCTGGCTAAGCCTGGGAAATCTTCGTTGTGTTTAAGCCATACTTCAAATTCAAATTTTTCTCTTTCCTTGTAGGCCAATTTTAGCACAAGTCCATTTGTTATATGGACTCACCTATTCTATTTAAATAAAGTGTCTCTGAAAAGGCTGCTGTGATTGATATATAAAAAGAAAGATTGAAGATAATTATGTCATTTTCTCAGGTCTTCATTTATTTCTCCATATCTCAGAAATATTCTCTCTCTCTCACATCATCATCATCATCTCAGTTGCTTCTTTCTTTTTAATATTTATGGTGAATCCAGAGTAGAGGAATTGCTAGTTTTTACAGCTTTTGCTCTCCATCAGGCCTTATGTGACCAGCTTATATTTCTAGTATTTTTAGCCATTCTGTCTCACCAATATGCTTCAACTTTCACTTAGGGATATAAAGTAGGCTATTTTCTTAGCACAAGTACTTTTCTGTGATAGAACAGACAGTTTGAGAATCATTTTCTGGTACAAGTAGCCTTTAGATCATTCCAATCACAATTACATTTCATGTAGATTCTGATATAGTAATAGGAATTAATCATCATGTCTTCCCTTGTGAGCACGCCAAATAGACTATAACATTTTGGAAGCAACCAAGCTAGCACAATTTGTCAAAGTTGATGATTAGATAGTAAACTGTAAATTTTGCTTCTTTGAATGAAATAAAAGTTCCTCTGATTTGGAAATGAAACTGTCATGAAGAACATTTTATGAATGTTTATGAATTTTATGAAATTCAGAACAGGGTACCTCAGTGTTGTTATTCTCATCATCTTATTACTAGAGAATGGTGCTAAAGTGTAGAATGCACATGAACTTTCATTTAGGTTTTAACTAAAAGTAATTTGCTAAATGATATTGTAGTGCCCTAGATGAGTTTCTACATTTCTAAAAACTGGGCAATTTCCTCTCTCCTCTCTGAGAAATGGAGTCTGATGTTATGGAGAGCTACAACGAAGTGGTTGCCTTGGAGTTGAGAAATAGAATGGACGTGCTATTTTTACCCTACTTTAACTTTTCTAAGACTCTTCATTTAAAATTTGTTCCTTTTTGTGGGGAAGGCATATTTTATGCTTAAATAAACTTGGGTTTCTCACCCCAGAAATAGGTTTTTGTAGCAAATAGAGAAATGTGTAATGTTCGACAGTGTAAGAACCATGTCTGAAATGATAGTGCTGTTGAAACTAGGTATGTTAATAGTTGAGATTTGAAAAAAAAAGACTTACAGGTCTGTGAGAGATTTGAAAAGTAAAAGATAAGATGACAAGGGATCAGGGAAGAAATCTTGTAAAAAGAGGTCATTTTCTAAGGGCAGTATTTGCAGAGGTCCTTGTTGCCATAGGCATGCCAAGGGAAGAACAGGGAAACTTAAGTTTGCTGGGTACTATATGGGTGGCTTTACTACATTGTGATCTGTTCACTCGGCTTATTATGTAACATAGAAGATCTTATGTTTTCTAGTTGTTATTTGATCTAATGATATTCTTTTTCATTCACATGTATTATTTCTTTCTTCCCATGGTCAGTGACTAACAGGATAAACAATTGTTCAATTCAATGGATATTTATCGAACAGACGAAAACGAGGTGAATGAATTAGTTAGTATGCAGGTTAAATTGTTATAACTAAGAGATATTTAAAATAACAACAACTGAAGCAAGATAGGAAATTGTTTTTCTCCCACATAAAATGTGAGGGTTAGTGTGATAGCTCCACTTTCATCAGAGTCCAGGATCCCTTGTCTTGGGTCTCTACCATCTTTAACACATGGTTTCTAGTTCATACTCCTCCTATAAGCCTGTCCACAAAGGGGGAAAGGTAGAAAGCAGAGCCACATCACATGTCTTTTCATACCATGTTTAATAACACCCCAAAAGTTATATCTTGATCAAATGGCAAAACTTAGTTGCAAGGAAAGCTGAAAATTGTAGTCTTTAGCTAAAGACTAAAATTGTAGTCTTTAGTCCTAAATAAGAAGATGAACAATGGATGGTGTCAGACCACTGGAAGTTCCTACCATGAGTACATTTAGATATCTGCCTTTGGTGACTTTAAAATATTCTATGAGCATTAATAATCTATACATATCTATACCACCAAAAAATAGAGTAAATGTGAAATAAAGATTGTATAAAATGTTAATAATTAAAGGAGGGAAAGCTTAAATAAATGTTTATCATTTGAGGAGCAGATGGGACATCCAGGAATAGAGCCTGACAGTATTAGAACTGCAGGGTAGGTTTTAAAAAAAAGGAAATTCCTAATTTCTTGCTAAAAATAAAAAGGTATTAGAATATCCGATAAATAGAACTCTTTCAAACTACACCCACTTCTGTCCACCTAAATTGTCTGAGATGTCTCCATAGCACCAAGGATGTTCTATTTTGGGGTGATGATGAAGCAGCAGAGGCAAATGGGAACTAATTGACCTTTACAAGTTTTCAAGCCTCCCAAGAAAAGATAATTCTCTTTATCAAATAATTCTACCTGTCTTACTGAATAGGATTTTTAATTTTCTTTTCACTTCTTCCATCTTTTAGGGTGCTTTTCAGGAAACAATGATCACTTTTTGGCAATTCATCAAAAGAAGAGTGGGAAGCCCGTATTCATTTATCGCCATTCACAAGACATTGAGAAGAGCCTGGATATAACTCCACAAAAGATATATAAACATAACTATCATTCCTCTTCTGAGACTCAGATAGGTAAACGCCACCACATTGTTAATTCAGCCTTTCCTAGACCTGCGTATGACCCATCTCTCAATCTGTTGGCCATGGCTGGACAAGATCTTGAAGTGGAAAATCTTCCAATTCCAGCAGCAAACGTAATTGTGGTGGTGAGTATCCAAGTCTTTCAATCCCAGCAGCATCCGGCTTAACTGATGTTGATGTTGATGCTTTCCCTTATGTAGATACTGGAATAAAACAATAATAGTAATTGTAAATACGTACCATTGGATCTCAATGGTTATTTACCATAGCACTTCTCACTCTCAGGTATTTCCTTTTTGTTACTTTATTATGGTCTGCTTCCTTCTTCCCATGAAATTGGAGAATTTATCTGTATCCTCTGCTCATTGCACAATGAATGGTGCATAGTAGAAGCTTAATAAATATTTGGATTAAAAATTACTTTAAGGGGCTGAAGTTGTGGCTCAGTAGTAGAGCTCTTGCCTAGTACTGGGTTCGATTCTCAGCACTGCATATAAATAAATGAATAAAATAAAGGTCCATCAACCTCTAAAAATTTTTTTAATGACTTTAAGGAGGCTTTACAGTTACATCAGATCATATCCTATATTGAGCCTCTTACTTCTGTATAATATGTTCTAAAATGGTAAGTTTTAGTCTCAGTCCATGTAACAAATAGTACTTATTGAAGATATTGCTAAGTCTCTTGACTCAACTCATAATAAGTGAATGAAAGGAACAATATGTTATAGGAGGAGGATAATTTTCTGTCACTAGTAAATAAGATGATTTGGGAATAAATGATAGACAACATTCCTAATATCACTATGCAAACATAGCCTATATTAAGGTAATGCAAAATATCTCATTGCTTATGTTCTTCAATAGCCCAGGTCAGAGATTTCCAATCTGTAGAGGTCTCATAGTTTAAATACATGCTATAGTTGACACCTGTTTAGACTATAATCCCTTTCAAGTTTAAAATCATAACAGGAATACCCATATCAAAACTACATATCAGCTGATAATTACATAATATACACATGAATTGAAATATCACATTGTGCCTGGTGCAGTGGCATATGCCTATAATCCCAGTGGCTGGGTATGCTGATAAAGGAGGAACACAAGTTCAAAGCTAGCTTCAGCAAAAGCGAAGCACTAAGCAACTCAGTGAGACCCTGTCTCTAAATAAATACAAAATAGGGCTGGGGATGTGGCCCAGTGGTCGAGCGCCCCTGAGTTCGATCCCTGGTACCCCCCCCAAAAAAGAAATATCACATTGTACCCCATATGTACTATAAAAATTAAAGTTACAGAAAATCTCCCGAATGATTATTGCATTTCTGTCCAAAAATATGATCAAATGAGTTGACTTTTAGGCAAAGATAAGTCCAAGAAACTATGCTTGCATTTTGGCAACCTTTCTATGTACCAAATGTAATTCAATTTAACATGCTTCTTTTTTCTTTACTTTCTATCTATTGCATATAATACAGTTGGTATTGAGAATCAAAGATCCATTCTCTTATGTTTCCAACTAAGAAATATTGAATATTTATTTGATACAGTTGTCCATTGGGGTATCTGAAAGTAGAGATAAGTGCCAAAGAGCCTCTGGTTTTGCTTGAGAAATGTCTGGGGGAAAATGTCAATCATTAAAATAATAAAAAATCATAAATCAAGAGCACGAGGTGAACTCTTTGTTAAGAGAGATCATGTGGGTTCTTTGGCCTCCTGAAAACTTGAAAATGTTGTTTTTTATATTTCATGAGTAGCAGATGTTCTGAAGGTGAAAGTCACTCTCTATTCAGTGAAGATAAATGATGTTAATGATGTCTCTCTACCTGGACATGCCAGTGTTAATGATAGGGCCCATCGGAGATATTTCCTCTAGTGAACATCATATACCCATAGTCATCAACTCTTAAAGTCACTGTGAATTATAGTTCCAGAGGTTTGTTCTATCTTGTAATGTCATGTACTGTCTCGTTAATTTAATATTACGGGCAATAAAAGGCATCATTGAGGAATTCCGGCAGATCATTTCACTTTTAGCCTATTTGTGGTTTGGAGATTCATGAAGAAATGGTACTTTTTCTTTTGAGTGATGATTACACAGAAGCAGTAGGTGACTTTGCTGCATTAATCTTACCTAATGTCTCTTGATCTAACTTCTAACCATGCTGTGGCTTTGGTAGCTTGCAAAAATAATTGCTAGTGCTATTTCCTGTGATCCACTTACATTATCTAGGCATATGGTGCTTTACTAGGAAAACCAGAGGTGGAGTTATTTTTTAAATAAATCAATAATGTTCAACCCCCAGGAAAGCAAAGGGATGACATGTGATTAAATATCAGCTGGTTTTAAGGGCCATTCTATTTAGAAAAGCAATTTAGGAATGGAATGTGAAAGACACAAGGGATATATTCTGAAGCAGTTTTATGACTTCAGTGAAATAATTGATGTGTGTTTCTACATATAGGGTATACATATATTTAAAACATACACATACAAATGCAAACCTTATCACCTAGGGGAAGATTGCAGTGATACTAAAAAATTCTTTTGTGGCTTAACTTATACCAAAATGAACAATGTTAATGAATATCAACTTCTTGAATGGAAATTATTATGGATTTTTTTTCCTAGACAGGATAGAAAACAACCCCCAACCTCCAAAATGTGTTATGTAATAATTTCTAAGACTTCCCAGCTCAGAAGAAGAGATCACATTTTTTTTTTGCTTCAAATATTTCTTTCCCTCCCTCTTGTTTCTGGTATCACTGGCAATGGGTTTTTAGAATGAGAAATTTAACAAGGACATGTGTCCCTCCTCCCTTCCGGATTCCTAAGTGCTACCACAAAGCATTTCACAAGAGATTTGTCCACAAATGATTTTTTTTCCTTTTTTGTCTTTGTAATCAGGAAAATCTGTAGTTTATTTGTTCCATAGAAAGGACAACACAATGAGAATGTTTACCCCAAAGAATGCTAGTTATGTTCCAGAAACTCAATTAAGAAGCTGTGATTAGGATTTCTGTGTGAGGACAATGTAGAGGGAAAATGAACGGCCTTAAGGTCAGTACTGAGGTCAGAGAGGGGAAGTGGCTTTAGCCAAATGCATGCTGGAAATTCTTTTTTTTTTTTTCCCGGGCATTGAACTCAGGGGTACTCAACTACTGAGCCACATCCCCAGCCCTATTTTGTGTTTTATTTAGAGACAGGGTCTCACTGAGTTGCTTAGCACCTCGCGGTTGCTGAGGCTGGCTTTGGAATTCTGTAGCTCCTATTATAGACTCTCAGGGTATTGTCAGGCCCCAAAGCTACACATCAGGAAGTAGGGAACTCGAGGGGAGAGTAACATGTGAAAACAGTTGGAAGCAACTATAGGCCTTCCCAGTTCAGCATAGATTGTTGAGTAAAAAATGCTCTAGCCTGGCCAAAATCTGAGAAAACTGGGGGCTAATCAGGTTTAGGAATATAATGGGAGATGTTTAGGATCAGTGAAGAGGGACAGAGGTAGGTAGATTATGGCTTACTACACAGGATGGACTTGAAGGATGGAAAACAAAGGAAATAAAAAGAAGGCAGAGGAGGAAGAAGAGGAGAGGAAGAAAGGAAAGAGGAAAGAAAGGCCACTGGGCAGGGAAGGGAACAGAAAGGGAAGAGGAAGGGAGGAAAGGGTACAATGCTGTTCTCTAAGCACAAAAGAAGACAGGGAGAGTTTCCAGGAGCTGAGCCTGTGTCTGTGAGCTCTAGAATCCCATGGCTCCTTGTTCTGCTCACTGACCCAAACCAGCACCCAGACAGGCATTCTATTGTTTTTTTGACACAAACTATTCTTGCAAATACTTTTACCAGATACTTGTCTTAGAAGACTCTTCAAATCAAAAGCTTTGGATGAGAGGGTTTCAAATATACCCTGTACTCCATTTGAGCTTCCTCCCAGCTTGATTCTGCTACTGACCGGTTTATAGGATTCATCTCATAATGTGGTCATCTGCAGGTATGATTGGAAAGGATTTGAAAGTCAAGGCTTCTCTTGCCACAGTAAATACATTTTGTAGTATTCATTCTGTTGTATGATGTGGATAAATAAGCACTGGGCATTTTTTCACTAGACAAATGGGTTTAGTTATAATTTTATATTTGCCTAGTGAGTGCCCTAGGAAATAATTTTAATTTATGCACATAGCACTGGAATTCAGCAAGGAAAGTGCTCTAGTTATCAATATTTTGTTGCAAGTGACAAAAATACCAACACAAACTAGAGGAAATTTAATGGCCGTAGTATCAACACTTTTGGATGACGTGTAAATTTAGACATGGTTCTAGAAGGGACTCACGTAACGGGACCAGGAGCAACCTCCCAACTCTGCTTTCTCCAGGTGAAACATTCTCAGATGGCTCTCTTCTCTTTGTCACAACATGAATTTTGGAAGCTTCTGGAGTTTTGTCCTTGCAGGTTCACAGAGTTGGAAAGAGCATTTCACAGCTATCAATAACATCCTGAGCTTCCCTGTGGCCAGAGCAATTAAAGTACTCACTTTGTCCCTGAAGAATTTGTGGTCAGATGATAAGATATGACTGATTACTTCAAACCTAAACCATAGATTCCACGCTAAAAACTTATAAGCCATGTATAGGAGGGGAGGTTACTTGTATGAAAAATGACCCTAGTAACCAGCAAAAGTGGATGGCACTGGACGGCAGTTCAGTGTGTGCAAAAGCAGGCGACATGGACTTCTGTTTTCCTTCAGATGTAATAGCCCCTTCAAGAGACAGTGAGGATATAAGGACTTAGCACTACCTGGGGAAATGTTCCTGTGCAAAATGGATGACAAAGTTTACACTCTAACCTCTCCAACACTCAAACTGGCTGCAAGTTCACTCTGGCATGGGTGCCTAGGATATGTCTTAAAACCCAGACTTTTTGCCAATGAGAAAGACTATATTTTAGTGCAGAAAGTATGTTTCAAATGCAAGCTTTTGTAAATTTTTGAATTAGCATGTGTTAGAGTTAGTATTTATCAAAATACTAAGGTCCAAAATACTAAGTTAATGAAAGACCTAAGTCTACTGTATTGTGAGGTGTGGTTGAGATGTTTTTCAATTCAGTCCAGGGACACTTGGTCTCAAGTTCCATGAAGGAGTACATATAAAAGCCTGAGAGAACAAACTTAATTTCTTAAAAAGTTACAAGTTAAACAACAGCTTAAAACACACCCATGCAAATTTATGAATGGAAAAGGAGAAACCATGGAGAGAAGTGGATCCTTAAAAGAAATTAAAGAATGACATGGGGGGGGGGGGCATCACAAGTGAATGGGAAGTATTATTAATCACATGATATTGGCACAATTGGATAGCTAAAATAATCATTATATTAATCAGTAAACCTTTTTGTGCTAAGCACAAAACATTTGCACTTTCCTTAGCACTGAGCTAAGAATGAACTATTATTTGTTACAGCAAGCCAAGACAATAACAAAATGACTATCTTCATTTCTCCATTTTAGCCTTTACCTTTCCCTCTAACTAGTTATTGTGTACTCACTTGTTCCAATTTTTGTCAGAATGATGGCAGAAAATTTAAATCAGATCATAACACAACACACACACGCGTACATACATACACACACACTACTACTTTCCAATTGTCATAGAAATAAAATTCAAACATCTTGCATGGTGCCATGGCCTATATCTTGTATTGCCTTGGGTCCAAGATTCCGAGAACCCTTGCCTGGAGATTCCATAACTCAGAGATGGATCCCAGGAATCTGGGTATTCAGCATGTATCCTGGAGGATTCCCAAGTCTTGAAAAGTTTGGGAAGCGTGGCACACCATCTGTCCATTCTATGTCTCTGAGCTCATCCCCACCATTCTGTCCCTCCCTGACCCCAGGAGACCTGCTCTGGCCTTCTCTCTGCTTTCAGTTGCAAATCCGTTCCTGGATCAGAAAATTTGTCCTTGATATTCTCCTTCCTAGAATGTACTTCCTGAAAATCTTGTGTCTTGTACATAATGGAGGTACAATAAACATTTTTAAATGAACAAATAAATGTCAAATAGCAAAATATTTCTGGACATGGAGATTATGAGTGATTTTTAAAATTGCATTTATTTGTTGTTAACCTACAATGATTTTTCTACCTCTTTCTTCATTTTATAACTTTTTTTTGAACAGATATCTTGGATAATTTTCAGGAATAAATTTCTCAAGCAGAAATGTGAAAACAAAAAAATAAACGTTGGGAACATAATTAATCACTGAAAGAAGGAAGGAACTCTTAGCCAGAGTGACATTTTATTTAAAACAAGTTTCCAAAGACATTTATGTCTACCTTCCTGCTTTATTTTTCCTCATAGCACTCTGACCTTCTTGCTACCACTTTTTATATCTGTTTGTCCTCAACCATATGTCAGTTCCAAAAGTCTGTATTTTTCTATGTTGTTCCTGCTGTATCCCCAGGGCCTATTAAAGTACCTGGCCCATAGCAGGGGTTCAATAGCCATCTATTGAATGAAAGAATGAACTAATGCTCAAGGAAATACAATTTAAAAGCCTATAACTAAATAAATGGCACATTCTAGCATGTAAATTTAACCCTTAATCACCTATCATACTGTTTTACACTTTCTATGCCCACATGGAGTAGAAATTCCATGAAAAAAATATACTTTTCTTTATCTATAATCTTTCAGTAGTGGATAAAAAATAGTCAATGAATATTTGATGGTTGCTTAATTACTTCACTCTCAGTATTCAAAATCATTGGACTTACTAAAAGTATCCACAACAATCATTCTACAGATAAAAAAAAAATGGACTATAATGTCAAGTTAAATTTTAGTTTTAAAAATAGCTAGAAACAGAAATTCTATAATTTACTTCAGAATTTTGGTTAAACTTGTGCTCTTTTCTTAACCTAATTTAAATGCTTCCTATTAAATTATCAGATCTTATATAACCACCTTCATTTTTATCCCAAACTTTTGCATTTGGGAAAGCTTAGTGCTTAGATTTTCCCAGATAATACTATTTCCTTGCAAAATAATCTCTAAGTAGAAATTCCATTCTTGAGCTTGGCATCCTGACAGTCATAACTGTCACCATCTGTTGCTTTTCTCCATTTCTAGCTATTAAAGCAGTAAGGAGGATCTGGAACACATTCTGGAAATGCTAGAGGCAAAGCTTTGGCAATGTCAATGCGCTGTGTCCACAATGGGCCACTCAGTACATCTGCTTGTTTTGGATCATATAGACTCAATATTAGGATGATTGAAGTCTTAAAAGAGCTGGTTTAATTGATCATTATACTAAAGATAAACCTTGATTTCTAGGTATATTGAATTTACTCAGGGACAGAGAATAACTTAGTAATTTTTTTATTCTGATTCCCAAAGTTATGCATCCTCATAAAGTTTTAGATAAATTAGAAAATTTAGAGAAAGAAAGAGAGGAAATAAAAATAATCCTTAACTATTAGATAGCCAATATTAGATAACAAATATTAGATAACCAATGTTGCATGTATGTATGTATATACATATACAAATATATGTAAATTCTATGTGTGAGCATACACATTTTTTAAACAACTATAGAATCTGCATACGTAAACTTATGTTATTTTTAAACTTAGTCTACATTATAGACACTTCTCTAAGTCATTTAATATCTTTATACAATATCATTTTTAACAACTGCTAAAAATTCCATTATATAGTAGGTTTTAGTTTTATGTATTGACTTATTTTCTCAACATATTCTTTGATTTCAGGCAGCTAAACCTGAGAGAGAAAAATAAATGTTGGCTATATCAAATATAATATTTTTGTCATTGCAACTATACAATTAATATTATTGAGAAAAGTTGACAAGTTTATCTTAGGGAAAGATGCTTTCTTTATGAACTCTGCTCCCCCTATATAATGCACTATGAGACCTAAATTTTTTCCCTTTGAGCAAACTATGTATATTCCATAGATATTCAGTCTTCTGCAAGGGAAGCAACCAAAGAAGTAGGCAAGATCAAAAGAGGAAAGAAAAGAAGGTATTCTGTTCAGAAAATATAAAATGTTCTATTTCAGGATTGTTTCTTTGAAGAAGATGGAAAGTGCTGTTGCTTTTTATGTTGGAACCTGGAAAATCCTTTTTAATACAAAATCTCCATGATAATGTCACAAAAATAGAATCTGCAGATAAACAAAGGGCATTTTCTATCTTTGAGCAAGCATTTACTTGGAGCAGACAGTTTTTTTCCCCCCCAAAACAGCCTTTTGGCTTTCCAGTTAAGTACTAGTGTTTTATTCCCTCTGTGAGTGACTTTGTCCCTTTTATCTTTCCTTCCATCCTCCTTTCTCTGTTTCTCTCTAACCCGTAAATACGTATAAGTCAAGCATACTATTTTGTTACTATATTATATTTTACCTTCAAATCTAGCTGCTAATGGATAATTATACTAGACTTTCTGGGAATCTGGTGCTCCCTTTGTGTGGCAGGGTTGGCACCATGAAGCAATGCTTTAGTTCTCTCAATGTGATTCCTGTGACTCAGGTAAGAACAATTTGTTCTTTTTTCTTGTTTCATGGAAATACAGGAGCTAAAAATCTGTATAAGATTCTCTGCCTGGGCAAAGTTAGGAAACCTATAGTGCCAGTCAGCACTTAGAATGTGAGCCTAGAGCTGAGATAGGTCAGGACCAAAACCCTAGATCTGGGAAGTACCCACAGACCTAGATGTGACAGATAATGGAGTGGGAGTGGATGAGAGAATACAGACTTAGAGGAAGGAAGAGGATGACATGTAGATTATAACTGTGGAGGAAGAGGAGAGAAAAACAGCTAGAGAAGGAACAATGGAAACGTGAGCACTTTCCTGCATAAATTCTTCCGTCAATCTTAACCAAAGAATCTCAAATATTAGGTTATTATGCCAATAAAAGTCTCCTTCTTAATCCATTCATTTGCTTCTTGAAGGGATATAAAACTCCAGATCTGTCTGTAACTTTCTGAGGGAAAATGGCAGACTTTCCATTATATTTAATACAGTCTTTGACACACAACAGTTCTTAGGTACTTGAACCAAATAAGGAAGAGAAAATCTGCATACTGAGAGAGAGAACTGGGGAGAATACAGAGAGATTGGCACTATGTGCCATGGCCTGAGCTCTAGCTGTGCAAATGCATTGTTAATGTATTATCCACACCAAGGAAATCAATCAGCTTACCAGGAAATTGATGCCTGGGGAAAACACTGGAAATGGCTAAAAATGACTAGTATAGTTATGTGTGGGCTTACATCATTTTTGTGTCTCTCCTACTTTCAATGTGACTTTGAGACTTATTTTGACTGTTTTACCTTTCGTAGAATGGGAGGAGTTAAAATACCTACCTCATACAAGTGTGAAAATTAAAGGATAAAATGAATCCAATACCCTTACATAGTACAGAATATGTGGTGAGTACTCTATAACTGATGACAACATAGAGAAGAATGTTATTGCTATTTTATCTGCAAAGTATAGGTCAGAGAAATTTTATAACATCACTGAGGCTCAAACTAAGAGCAGATTGGGCCAGGATCTGGAACTCATGAACACTAGAGGACATAAAGCCTCTTGGGTCAGGTTAGGCAGCAGGTAATTTTGAAAGGAAATCTAAACATTATAAAATGTCCGTCAGGGAAGGCCAAGAATAGATTTCAGGTGAAGATTTTAGTAAATTAGAAGAATGGGTATTAGTCAATCATCTTCTGCCTAGTCATTCTGGAAGAACAAAGATATTACAATTAGATGTAAACAGAGGCAAACTCGTTCTTGGGTCTTGCTGGAAGAGCCTTCTTGTCTCTCTTACTTCTTATTGCTTTCTCTCCTCCAGAGTGCTTGTTAGAGCCATAGAAAGTTTCCTGGTGGTGTTCTTGGTGCCTTAGACCTTTTGGGAATCTGGAGGATGAGGAGCAGTCGTGGCAGGGATTGAGGACATGGATTCTGACCATCACTGTTTATCATAACTAGTGATGGAGTCTAGAGAATTTGGAAATCAGCTATAATAGGTGGAGGGACAGGTCCTAAAAGAAATACCTCCAAAGCAATGCCAGTATAGAAACTGAATGAGAAATCTTCTAGATTAGCAAATCTCTTCTCTTTCTCTTGAGAAGAATCAGATTTCAATTTAGTTTCCAGAGTTTGGAGAGAAAAATGTTGATGTCAGAGATTATGTGGCCCAACCATAAAGTGAAAGAATAAAAGCCATAGACCCAGGTTAAAGAAGAGTGGTATTAAAGTTATCAAGGAGCATAACACAAAAGCCATATCACAATAGTGTCATGACAATTATCCAACACTTGAGGAGAGAAAACAAAAGAGGAAATGTTTATTTCCCCCATTCTCTGGCTGCTTCAAAAGAAAATAATATTCTATTATGTTCTTTATATGAATGACTTTTCAAATATATTTGCCTCTTCTCACTGTTGAATTTTTGTTGGGTCAGAATGACTTCAAAATCCCAAATACATGTTGTCACTTTAGCCATTGATCCTTTTCTTTTCATGAAGGAGATTTGGTCAGAATCTTGCACTTGAGGCATTTTCCAAATTTTGTTTTTAAAGGATTAAAGTTTAATTCAGCCAGTCTTTATACTCCATGTTGTTTCTTTCCTTACTTATCTGCCATATTTAGATGATTTGAGACAGGAGGAAAAAAAAAAAACAAAAAAAGAGGACATGACCATGACTAATTGTAAATACCTTTCAATATGGCCCTTGAAAGATATTTATTTCATTTTCATGAGTTGGTCTGTTAACAGAAACAATAAAGTTAGCAATAGATAAATTTAAAAAAAAAAAAAAAAAAGCCCACTTTCGAAAGATAGGCCAAATGTTCACTGAGGGTTTCTAAGACTATAGAAAGAAATGTTTGTGAGAGGTATTAACCCTCCTCTCTGAAAACAATAGCCAGGTAAAAAAATTTCCAGAGTCTGCAGGACTTAGAGAACACAGAAGATGCATCAGGAAATCTTTGTAATTTTGTTTTCTTCATTGCATGACCTGAAATTACCATGTTCATTTTTTTACTAGTTTGATTGCCTTTCTTCCAGTCAGTCTGGCACTGCTCTGAACTGCAGTGATCCTGTTCTCTCGTTCACTGTGGAATCCCTAGTGTTGTTTATGGCCCAGGAGTAAGACAGATTGCTAGCAATCTGAGTTTCCTGGATTGCATGTGTTAGAGTCATCTAATCAATTGTTCTGAATATCTTAGGATTTTGTATGTGCCTGTATATCTGTGCACATGAACCCCCAGATTACCTCATGCTCCCACTGCCAACTACATAAAGCTGCATTATTTAAGAATTTGATTATTTTTCCTACATGAGCAAAAAACTAAAATTAAGGTGTTTAACCAGAAAAGTACATTGTGTGTGTGTGTGTGTGTGTGTGTGTGTGTGTGTGTGCGAGTGCATGCACACTTTAAACCATAAGTTGGTTTCTCTCTTCTTTGAAACTGGTTTATTTTTAAATAGGAAATACTAGGCAGCAAATGGCAAAAACCTATATTGAATGCACTACTCGGCAAATTCTTTGGATGCAAGCTTGAACAGCAATAATTATTTATGTACAAATGAATAAAAAGTTCTTCAAATGGGACATCAGATACCATTTATATCTTAACTATACTTTTTTAAATTACAAAGTCAAATTAATAAAATCAGGCCCACACCAAGATAAATTATGAAGAATAGCCAAGTTAAAGGAAGAAACATGTTTCTGGTGAGTAACTAGTATATGTAAGTCATGGATACTGAAGAGTTAGTAACATCTGTAAGGAACAAACAAGTAGAGGCAATGAGACTGGGGTGCTTCATGTGAGCTGGGCCATAAACAACATTAGGGATTCAATAGTGAACGAGGGAACAGGATCACTGCTGTTCAGAGCAGTGCCAGGCTGACTGGAAGAAAGACAATCAAACTAGTTAGCAAATGAACATGGTTATTTCAGGTCATGCAATGAAGAAAACAAAGTTACATGAAAGGGAGAAAGTGGTGGAATTACATTACATTGGGTACTGAGGGATTTTGTCAGGTATTCAGGGATTCTTGGGAATTAAATCAAGACACAACTCCTAAATAGCCTTGTGGAAGAGGTACAGCTTTGGAGTTAGAAGAACTGAATTAGAATCCAAAAAATTAGGCACTTGCTAATTGCATTACCTTCAATGACTTGCTTAACACCTTTTATTTTGATTTCCTTGCTTCTATAAAAAAGTGATACTAATAATACTCATCCTATGGAATTGTTGAGGGAATTGAATGAAATAATACATTCAAAGCACTTAGCATCCTGCCTGACAACATAGTAAGTTCCTTATTTAAAAAATTAAAAAGTCTGGTTGCTATTATTAGCATTACATGGAATAATGGAAAATATACCTTTTCATTCAGGATCATTCAGTATCCACATATTCCATTACATGGAATAATGGAAAATATATCTTTCTGATCTCAGTATCAAGAATACTTGTATTTCTCCTGAGCCACTGGTTGGTTTATAATTATATCTTTTAAATGCTGAGAATCATGTTTCCCTCTTTTTCTTGACAGCTGAAAAGTCAAGAGCCAAATTTGTGGTCTACCTCTAACAAACGTAGAGAACTTTACTGAGTGCTGTATTTACTTTGTGAACTAACCTCATTCTTGGCTGGATGTTTTATTTTTTCAATCATTTTCCTTTTAATTTAATTTCCTCATTTCCTTACTTTTTATTCAATTTTATTTTGTATTATCTGTGTTTGTGTAAGCTGCTGTTAATCCTTTCCGTAACATGTTCTGTCTAAACAAATAGTCTCTACAACAAAATAACAATCAGTATGGACAAGCTGAATGTGAATGTAACACAGCAGGGAAACCTTTACAGGGACAATGTGTTTACACATTCAACAGGGAAAATAAGAAAATACAGTGCATAAGAAAGAATTAGAACAAGCATAATGATCTGTTTGGCTTATTGTTCAGCAGGCCCGAACCTCAGCTCAATCCCAATGTCAGGATGGATCTTTAGTCTTAATGTGAGAAGCTGGGGCAGTGGGAACAGAATGATTTTTAAAGAGATTCTGAGTTCATATGTCTATTCTGCCAGTGGCTACTTTTGAGATTTTGGACAAATGAGTGAACAGTTCTGAGTCTTTGTTTCTTCATTTTAATGATATTTGTAATATCTACCCTGGGTGCCTAATTTGTTTTTTCTGGGATCAGTGCATTCCTTAAAGCATAATGCATTGTGATAATATTAGCTATTATAATTATAGTGGTGGTGACAGTGATGGTAATGATGATGATGATGATGATGATGATTGTCAGTAAGATGGTTTGTCAATAATTCTGGCCTGCATGTCTGCTTTGTTGCGCTCAACAGTATTTCAGTTCTGAGGCTAAACACCTGCTTTCATACTAGTTTATCTTTGATCTCAGAACTTGGAACTAGCAGACATCTCTATCTGCTGGAGCTTTTCTGTTGCCATGGACCATGTTCTTGTGAAATACCCTCCTGCTACTCTTGTCCACTGAAAACCTAAGCATCTTTCCCAGCAGACAGAATGTGCCCTCTGCCACCTGCCTTGTGTACCTCTTGTCACCTGCTTCTAGATCAAGTCTTTTCATCTAAAGTTTTCTGAAGTAAAATAATATAGCGACTGCCTTTAGGATCTTATCATTAATTATATGGTCAGTACCTTCTGTTAAAAGTAAGACCTTTCTAATTACATAAGGATGGAAATCTTTTAAACTTACATATTTCTCTATTTGAAATAGATACATAGATTTTATTGTTTTGAAAATTTGAAAATTGGGTTATACTTACTCTGCAATTTGCTTTTTTTAATACTAGGGATTGAACCAGTTTCCTTTTCTTGTATATTTGTATATGTATTTATGTACATACAAATTACTGCAGTAGTCTTTATATTCACCATTGGAAAGAGAAACATACATATGTGCATTTGTATTAGATTTATGTATAAGATGGATTTTCAGAAGAGAGATTATTTAGCTCAAGAATATTTTAATTAATATATTACCAAGTTATTATTTTCTGAAAAGTTATAGCAATTCCCCCTCTGCCAGTAATATATAAATATATAAAGGTGCCTGATTCACTCAAAGTCTCTCTAGGAGTAATTGGATATTGTTCTTTTTAATTTTTACAGACTAGGAAAGTGAAAATTGACTTAATTATTGCTTATGTTTACATTCCCCTAGCTATGAAAAGGACTGAGCGTCAGTCAGTTCATGTGTATTGGTTTTTGGATTTCCTCAAGCAAATTGCTTGTTCCCATATTGTATATTGAGTTGCTTATTTTTTTCTTAACAATTTGTAATGGCTCTTTGTTTACTAGAACATAATTCATTCATCTGTCAGATGGGTTACAGATATTTCTTTCCAGGCTATCCTTTCTCTTTTCCATACTATTCTCTTGCCATACAAAATTTTAATTTTTTGTGTTCAAATATTGTTATTTGCCTTCTCTAAAAACTACATTTTGTAACTATCTTTTTTTATTTAATATATCACAGTCATTCTAACAAAGCAAATTTAACATTTTCTTTTATCTTTCCTTAGTTTCTTTACATGTGGATAAATTTATACATGCATAGTTCTACATAAGTAAAAATCATGATATTTTTATTGTAGTCATTTTTATTTAATTTTTGCACCTCTCCCCTTTCCTTCTTCCCTTTACCCAATTTATCCTCTTGTATTGAACCCCCATTTCTCCTGCTCTTTAAGAACATAACATGGATCCTTTGAGCTATTTTCTTCATACTTAAAGAATCATACACATACACACACACAATCATATACAGATATGTAGAGCATTTATGCCTGTACATACCCATGTTGGAACTTTTGTCATTTTGTATTCCACAAAAATTGGAATATTTCTCTGCTCTTTTTTCTTTTTCTGTCCCAATGGTACTCATGAAAACCTTTCCTAATCAATGCTCATGATTCTAACTGATTTTTTATGGTACATGCCATTTCAAGGTATGGTGATAGCATAATTCCTCTATGAATGATAATTTGCATTGTTTTCATCTTCATTTTGGGCCCTGTGAAAAATGTTATTAAAAACATCTTTGTACATATGCTGCTATGTACTAGTGCTTACATGCCTTTGAAACAGATGTTCAAAAGTGAGATTGCCTTATTGAAGTAATATATAGCTGGATTTGTTTCTCAAAATATAATAGCAATTTGTATTCCTACCAGTAAGTGCTAGAGTAACCACCCATCATCCCTACCAGCAAGTATCACCACTGTGTTTTTGTGACTGAGAGGTATAAATTTATATTTGATTATTACCTCTAGCTTCTTAAAGAAGCTTCCAAGAATAACTTGCCCTTTCTGGGACTCCAGATCAGTTGTCATCCTTTATTACACTGTGCAGTCTGTTAGCTTTGTAATTTTCTTGACCTCTTTCTGAATATCTCAGTGTTGCTGTCCGTGTGCTTGACTCCAGCAATCTCCTTACCCAAACCTCTACCCTACCTCCTTTGTTGTTTCTGATGTTAGAAAAGTTTGGACTTTAAACCCAAAGGATTATGTTTGTTCAAAATATTTAAACATCTGTAAATAGAATTCTTTTTTAAATTTTTTTTAGTTGTAGATGGACACCATAACT
Organism: Geosciurus inauris; assembly: GCA_004024805.1. NCBI lineage: Eukaryota > Metazoa > Chordata > Mammalia > Rodentia > Sciuridae > Geosciurus > Geosciurus inauris. Next base: position 66,293 of record PVHX01003222.1, read on the forward strand.
TTATTATTTTTATGTAGTGCTGAGGATCGAACCTCATGCCTTACCTTGCTAGGCAAGCACTCTACCACAGAGCTACAATCCCAGCCCCTGTAAATAGGGTTTTTAATAGAGGCCCCAAAAGTACTATTCATGATGATATTTTAGTAATTCAATTCTTAAGGACAATTTCTTTTCCAAAGGTATCTCTAACTAATGAAGGACAAGTAAAAGATGGGTTCTGTTATTTAGTTTTGAACATCATTATCAGTCTACCTAGATTAGTAATAGTCTCAGAACCTGCATATCACATAGAAGAGAAACTTTTTAATCTAAAATCACTAGCTTAGACAAAGGAATTAATCTCCATTATGACAAAATGACAAATTCTGCAATTTTCCATGTAGATAAATAGATACATAGTAAAAACTCACTATCCCTATATCCACCACCATATCGCTAAATTTTACAAACACTATTGCCTTTAGAGTGCCCCAAACACTGGTGTATGTGAACATCGCTTTCTCTCCTGCCTCCTTCTGACCACACCTCTGTTATGTTCTCACGGTAAAATTGTAGGATAGACAGATGGCCTCAGTAGATGACGGTGGAGATGGCTCACAGAAGGGGAGGTAACCCATGCTGAATGATCCTATACACTCTGTACCCAGGGAACCTAGTCTTGTTCCAAAGATTCCAAATGTTTTGGTGTCACAGATGCATCCATAGTGAGAAAACCCCTCAGCTCTTCTAGAGGGTTTTCATTAATGATTTCAATTCCATTTATCTTTCCCTAAGACTCAACAAAACTGACCTCTGTTCAGGCCTGGGCCTCCCCACCAACTTGACTACAAGATGAAAATACTCCAGTGAAAAGTCTTTGTAGAATTTTGAGTCCCTGGCATTTGTTTCTCATGTAAGTGAAATTTATAGGCAACCTTGATTTTCTAGGCATTTTGATTGACACAAGCTGGTTTCCCAAAGGTTTGATTATCCCTGGGCACTGATAAATGGGAACAAGCTCAGTTTCAAATTATGGAAAATTGGCAGCTTGATCATTTGCCACACAGTGAAATCATTCCAACCTCTTTATTTCCAAATATATACAAGTAGTTGTAGAGGAAGGGGTCTTGAACATGACCTGTCCAACTCTTGTGTCCATAGGTCCAGAAATATATGGGGGCTTATTTGAGATTAAAGACTCATTGAGGACTAAAAATCAGATGCTCTGGATGTATTTTTTTCTCATGAAAATTAGGATATTAATATCTTCTCTGTCTCTCACAAGGATTTTAGTGAGAATCAAATGAATTAATATTTATGAAAACACTTGATGTTATGCACAAATTCTCATCATTTCAAAGTTGTTTCAAAGCTCATTGTTACATTTCTTCTAATAGAAACATTAGACATTTCTCTATGGATTTTAATACCACCATTTATGAATAGGTCCTCTACCAAACTCATCTCACTTAGTAAAGATTTTCATTGTCACATCTAAAAAGAATGGAGTGTTTAACATAGTAAATTCTGCAAAGCAACATGAGGCTATTTCTGCCATCTTTTCTTTGCAATGTATTTAAAATGGACAATAAGTTGTGAGCTTGGCTATGAACTCAGACACAGCATTCCAGTTTGTCCATGTACCAAGCAGCTCTATCTTCAATGAAGCCTATTACTTGTGCCATTGCATCATCTTATATAGAAACAAGAGTAAGTAATTTTACAAACATGAAATGAAACCTGTATCTGAACATAAGTTCTGTTTACTTCAATACTTTAGATAAGCTCTAAAAAAGTTAAATGACCTTCAAAAAACACTAAATATCACTCCAATCAATTCTGTTCATGATGTTTATGGGAAATCCATGTATCTTTTTTATATGAAAATAATTAGTGCGGAGTTTAAAAATAAGTTTACTAAATTTATTTCTGTTGATTCTTGTTCAAAAGATGAAGTCTGGCCAAGTGTGGTGGCATAGTCTATAATCCCAGCAACTTGGGAGGCTGAAACAGAAGGATCACAAGTTCAAAGCCAGCCTAGGCAACTTGACAAGGCCCTGAGCAACTTAGCCAGACCTTGTCTCAAAATATAAAATAAAAAAGCGCTGGGGATGTGGCTTAGAGGTTAAATGTCCCTAGGTTCAATTCATGGTACCAAAAATAATTAAATAAAATAAAAGATGAAGTCTGTATTTTCAAATTAGGTTCAAAAAACCACTCTGAAAGCCAGTATTATTAACTCTCCAAGCTCTACCAGCTTTCTTCAGTGATCATTATATACCCCTTATGGGAATGAGGCCAACATGTGACTGAGGTGATAAGCGATTACTGCTCAAAGATATGTACTCAGGAAGCTGGTCATGGCATAAAATGGCACCATTAGAGAATGACAGACTCAATGATACCAAATTTCCAAAACATCTAGATGAATAGTCTTTTATTAAATTTTATTTTTAATTGCCCAATAATAATTATATGTGTTTATGGAGTACAATGTGATTTTATGTTTATGTATGTATACATTGTGGAATTTGATATCCAGCACATGAATGAGATTCCTCATTTAAATTTTACAGATAATACCAACAACATATTTATAGTTAAGTCAGCTTTTTTAAGGCTGTGACCAAAAGACCTGGCAAAAACAATTTTAGAGGAGGAAAAGCTTATTTAGGGCTCACAGTTTCAGAGGTCTCAGTCCTTAGGCAGGAGACTCCATTCCTGGATGTCTGAGGTAAGGCAGGACATTATGGTGAAAGTGTGTGGTATGTGGTGGAGAAGTGGAGGAAAGAGGGGGAGAAAGAGAGAGAATATGCTCCCCTCACCACAAACAAAATATATACACCAAAGGCATGGCCCCCAGTGACCTACCCCCTCTAGCCACACCCTTCCTGCCTATAATTACCACCTCATTGATCCCTCTCAGGGATCAATTCACTGATTAGATTAAGGTTCACCTCTAAACTTTCTTGGATTGTCTTCGCACATGAGCTTTTGAGGGCCACCTAATATCTAAACCATAACAATATTACAGTATACATTGTCAATATTTGCATTATAATATTGCTATAGATTCCTAGCCTTGTTCTAAGGGAACAAACGAGTCTTTATCTAATAAAGATTAAGAGTGGTGTAGGCCTGGAGTATTCTCTAAGCACAACCAAACTAGGCCAGGGGCTTGGGAAGTGTAGACAAAGTAAAAAGAACAGTTCACAGACCACAGAGAGGTGGCAATAGAAGTGAGGGTCTGTTCATTGAACAGGTGGCTCTGAAGACAAAGATCTCCTACTTCAGGGTAAGTTTGCTGCTGTTGGATTTTCCAGCAAAGTACCCCTTATCCAGAGGGTTGCATGCTCAGTCTGTGAGCTGCAGTTAGTCACAGATGAGTCTGTTGGCCTGTGTGTTTGTACAGAATGAAGAGAAGTGCCTTCAAGCAAAGCTTACAACCCAGTTTGCCACAAACCCTAGTACTGACAGATTCCTCTCTACTTATAAAATTATTTGGGTCTATAACATTGATTTTGGATTCCACAGTACATTAAATTTCTATATCCTAAGTGTTGGTTATATTTAGTCCATTCCAATATGTGCTCATGCCCACTGTCTGTTTTTACAGGATCAGATCTGTGAATTCATACCACTTTACATATTCTTGGCTCAATTAATGCAATAATACTGTGAAAACCTTGGTGAAAATGTTACTGGGCCTCTATACAAAGCCTGCAGACTGCCGAGTACCACAAGCACATGGTTGGAAGCCTTTCTTTAGCAAGCGTTAGCAACAATGTGTGTATTGGACATGAAAGTTGTCAGGGTAGCTTAAGGATGGCAGACTTTTCTAGAAGGCCCTCATTCTTCTGACATTCTAGTGACAGAAGGTTGTATTATAAGTCTCATATCATAAAGTGTTATAAGCGTCTGTTCTCTCACTGTCTTTGAGGAAATACAGCATGGAGCTCAGACTTGAAGGTTTTTGTTGTTCTCATTGAATGCCAAACTTGCTGGGAATGTGTAGGAAAGTTAATCTTATGTTAACAGTGAATCTAGAAAATAAAGGGCAATAACAGGGAATAGCAAAACCAATTTATTCATAAGGCACTATAGTAGAGGGTTTTCATCCCTGATCTTACAACTCTTCATGATACTAGTACAGTCATTCCTTCTTTGCCCCCAGGGATACATTTCAAGACCCCAAGTGGATGCCTGAAACCTTAGAGGGTGCATTGAACCCTGTGTAAACTGTTTCTTCCTATGCATTCAAACCTATGACAAATAATGAATTAGAAACAGTAAGAGATTAATAATAATAACTAATAATAAAATAGAACATTTGTAGCAATAAATATCATATGAATGGGGTATCTCTCTTAAAACCTTTAACTGTACTCTACTCACCATCTCGTGATGATGTGAAATGATACACTGCCTGTGTGATGAGAAGATGGGAGGCAAATGGAGTAGGCATTGTAACATAGCCTCACACTTGCACATAACACATGACTTAAACGTGAGCACCATGATTCTATGACAGTCAATGTGATGGCCAAGACAGTTAATAAGTGACAAATGAGCACACGGCACATGTAGCATAGATGTGCTGGACAGAGGGTAATTCATGTCTTAGGCAGGATGGAGATGGATAGTGATATTTCATCACACAACTCATAACAACTCACAATGTGGAACTTATGGATTGTTGGTTTCTGAGACCTTTCATTTAATCTTTTCAAACTATGTTGACCACACATAACAAACTGCAAAAATGAAACCTTTGATAAGGCAGGCAACTGCTGTATTCCCATTCTACAGATAATGATAGTGAGCCTCAGGTAGGCTGCTATGCAGGAAGTATCTCACTTGATTTTAAAGATGGTTCTTTTCCATGATGTTGCTCAACATCTTGTCTTATCTTTAGGTTTTCAAAAAGGTCTGATCAAGATGGGAGATGAGTGGCTGCCATATTCCTGAGCTCCTAGTGGAAGAAGAATTGTCCATGTAGGTCATTTGTTAGAAGATAAAGGGCTTTCTAGCAGACAAGTTTCCCTCAGAACCAAAGAGTTTTTAAAGTCATAGTCTTAGTCTGATGGTAAAGTTTCATTTCTGACTCTCCTCAACCTTTTCTCTGAAACATAAGAGGACACCCAGCTCTTTAGGAGGTCCTATGTCACTGTATTAGTTCCCTATGGCTGCTGTAACAAATGACCAAGAGACAGTAGCTTAAAGCAATGCAATTTTATTTTCTTACAGTTTTAGAAAAGAGAAGTCCCATATCATGACCTGTAGGACTATTTCCTTCTGGAAGTTCTAGGGGAGAAATTGGTTTCTTGCTTTTTCTAGCTGCTGAAAGGTACACGTGGCAGGGCATTGTGGTACACTCCTATGATCCCAGTCACTCTGGAGTCTGAGGCAAGAGTATTGCAAATTCAAGGCCAGCCTTGGCAACCTAGAAAAACCCTATCTCAAAATAAAAAAAAAAAAAAAGAGAAAGTGTTGGGAGGGACTAGGGATATAACTCAGTGGTAGAGCTCCCTGAGTTCAATCCCCAGTGCAAGGAAGAAAAGAAGGGAGGGAGGGAGGAGAGAGAAATTAAATATAGGTTACCTGTGTTCCTTGGCTCATGGTGTTGTAATAGCAATGGCAACCCTCTTGCCTCTCCAATGATTGATTACACTAGATCAGGCCAGATAATCCAGGATAATCTCCCATCTCAAAATATTTAACTCACTCACATATACAGAGTACCTTTTTCCATATAAACTAACATTCACAAGTTCCTAGAATTAAGACATGGACATTTTTGAGGGCCCATTATTTAGCCTACTACAGCTGCTAATGCCAGTGATTTCTCCATTGATCATGGTACCCTTTATTGGGTGACTCAGAACTATGCTACCAATTCTTGGGATGCAGCATCCAGAGATCCCCTCATTTGAGTCTCCTCAAATCCAGAGTATGAGTTCAAGGCCAATCTGTACTCCCCACCACAAAAGATGGTCTGCAACCTGAAGAATGGACTTCAAACTGGATGCAGCTCTGGATATATTTCAAATGGCCCCAGGGATTCTTTTTCTTCTTAAGTTGGGAGTTTAATTTTTTAAATATAAATTTTTCATTGCAAGTATTTTTTTAAATTATAAGAGTTAGCATCATTGTGCCTTATATTCAAATGGCTGCATAACACTTCCTTTTTAGACAGAACAGGTACTGCCCTATTCACATTAGTCCCTGCCACTCTCTGATAATGGCCTGTTTCATTTATCTGTTTTGATTACTTGGATCCTATAGTTTAAATATCTAACTTTACAAGCACAACATTCTAAAACCACAGCATTAACATACATATTAGAGAATAATTTGTTCAGATAATTTTGACAGATAATCTGTAGATATCCAACCAAAATGGAGACTCAGCCTTGTCATTCAGCAACATCCTGACTTTGGTAGGTTGACTGGATTTTCCCTTGAGTATTTCTTGTTTCAACCTGACTCTCAGCTTGGATGCACCAACAGGCATTGAGCAGGCATTTCTAATCATTATTTTAGTAATCCTTCCATCTCACTGGAAGTGAAATATTCCATCAGTCATGGGGAAAGTAACTTTTCTCAGAACTGTCTCCTAAGGATATTAGTTTCTTAAAGTTTAAGATTTGCTTTATTCCAAATAAAGACTTTCTTCATCTTTATGTCCAGTCTCAAGACAGTCTCTTATCACATAGTAGGAAATTAATCAATATTTGGCAAGTGAATAATTAAATGATGATAATGAGAATGGTATCTATAGTCATAACCAATATTTATGAGAACTTAGTTATGAGTAAACATTGCAAATTGATCAAGGTAACAGTAGTTGTTCTCAGAGAAACAATTTCACCATGTCGTCTACCCTCCCACAGGTCCTATGTAAGCTATTGTTTATGTGATCCTCTGCTCCTGGCCAGAGCTGATGGGTCCACAGAAAAATTCCTGAGCCAAGAACCCTTTATCCTTTTCTGATCAGAAGCTTGTGACATGGCTCATTGCAAAGAGCACTCCCAAGAAACAAGCTGAGGCCCTTTGGGGTTTTCCTTTTGAGAATCCAAACCAAGAGACATAGTATGTCTAAACATGGTAGGGAAACTTGAACAAATTGGTTAGGCTAGTGATTAGGGACTGGCTACCAGTCTGGCCACATTCTAGAAGTGTATACAGAAAGAATACAAGCACTGAGAGGTAGAAGAGAATGTGTTTCTGATTTTCCAGCTCCCAGTTACAATTTACATGAGGTTTGGCTATCTTTGGATACCTATGAAATTAACTTTTTGGATCCATACAACTTTTGTCCTCTGCCTTTAACTCAGAGAGACTATAGGTTCTTTGCAATTAAAATATTTTTCTGGAACATTGCTTTAACCCAGGATCTTAGCATGACAGAGAATTTAATGAAGGAAGAACTGTGGAATAGCAGCATTCAAATTGAAGATCAAAGAAAATCAAGAATTTGGCTTTAAGCACTACAAATTTCCAATGAATTGTTCTGAATAGAATTGGGTCTAAACATCTTTAAGCACTGGACATTTTCCAGGTGTAAATATCCCTGTAGCCTTAAATTCTGAATAGGAAAAACAGTAATGAAAATAGCTGAGAAATGTTTCATCGGTGTTGAAGTAAGGCAAAGTAATTGCTACTGGTTCGTTAAAATCATTGGACTGAAAAGGATATCATTTAAACAAAAAGAAACTATTAAAATTTAATTGGACATTTTAGAAATCAGCTTGCTAGTTTTGAAAAGATGACATATTTAGTTTTAGTATATGCTTCCTGGAATAGTTACCTTCAAAGTGTATATAATCTTTGTAAAATAGCTTCAGCATTAATTTTTCACAAATTAAAAAGCATGTTAGAAGATTAAAGCAGAATAATAGATGTAACATTACATAAAAGTAGGACAGTCATGAATGATTTATGATTCCTTTGCTCATTGGGGTTTGACTTTTTGAATCTTAATTGAAAACTGGTGTGGCTAGATTGTTGAAAAAATGTAAATTGGTTATTCTGATAGCAGACAACTTGCATTAGGGAGTTAATTAATTTTATGAGGCTGAGAGTTTGATATATTAAACATACTTACACAGTCATGTTTGGTCATGGGACTTCATTTAATTACAATCTTCTGGTCAGTGCACAGTGTTTATGTTTTGTTTTCATTTTGATCAGTGCCAGTTAGGGTATAATTATTGTGGACTATAAATTGTATATAAAAGCTAAAAGTAACATAAGACCTTCAGTAGGGAATGGGGCAATTGATTGACAAGAAGATGAATTCTGGAGCTGGGGATATAGATCAGTTGGTAGAGTGCTTGCCTTGCATATATAAGGCCCTGAGTTCAATCCTCAGCACCAAAAAAAAAAAAAAAAAAAAAAGACGAATTCTATACCAACCCTGACACTAGCCCAATCATACCTCCAGCCTGCTTCTAGCTTCCTTGTATGCTTAGTTACCCATGAATTTCTCTGTAAACTTGGACAGCATTTAGATCCCAAATGAGAGGCTATTATAAACTTTAAATTAATTGATCTTTTCTCTTGCTTTTTTGGTAAACTAAGCAACAGATGGAATGGCTGATGTACTTATTTTTTATTTGGACTTTTTTCCTTGATTTCTTCAATTTTTACCATTGGAATGTTCTAACTACCTTAGTTCCCTACTTTAATAAAGACAATTAAGTCTACAAGCTACTGAACATGTGACTATGCCAGTCATGATACAATTCTGAAAAAGAGGCAGCATTACTGTCATTTTACAGGTGAGGAAACTGAGACTCAAGTTTGTTACCAGTTTGTTATCCGAGACTGTACAGCCTTGAAGTTGGGATCCAGACATGGGGAGACACAGCTTTAAGTAGACTGGGAGAATTTACCCAATCTCTTGCCATTTTTTTTGCATATTGTTTCACTTTTCTCTGGGGACTGTGGACAATTGCTTTACCTTCTTCACTACTAATCACTGATTTTGTCAAGCCATCTGTGGTTTGCTGTGGGAAAGAAAGGTCTGGTGGTAAACAATTCGGATATATTTGCCTTGTGCCCCTACCCTCTAGCCAGATGTCATTCTGTCTAAAATTCCTCCTTAAAAGAGCATGACAGTCTAAGGTTTACTCCGCTCTGAACTCAAGTTTACAGTCTGGTTTCGGAATCCAAATCTTATTCCTTAAGAACTCGATTAGAAAGGCAGTAGCCAATTAAGGCCACCTGTTTGTGTCCATGGTACTGTGCTTGGAAGAATCCTCATATCAAGAACGAGATTGATGACCTTTTAACAAGCTCATAACTCCTACAGGCAGAGCACTGTAATTTGGTATGGGGAGAACAGAAGCAGATGCATCTATTCTAACCCCATACCCCAGGACTAAGCAAAGGTCTCCGTGTGTTTACTGCAACCTAGAACCCACCCCCACCTGTGATCAATCCCAGTCATTCTGAAAGCCTCAGGGAAATTTGCATGGATGCCATTTAGAATTAAATATCCATAAGGACGTTTAGAACAGAAGAGCTCAGCCTTCTTAAGATTTTATAGATTTCACAATCTGACCAATGACCTCTATAAAAGCTTATCCTATTTCCCATATGTCAGGAAGTTTCTCAAGCTCAACTTTATAGCCACCATATCAAAACATTTGGGAATCTGAAAATTAAGTACTTATCAATCCTAGGAATGGGGAAACCACATGTGAAACTAATTTCACAGAAACCCATGACAAAGCAATGGCTTAACCACAAGGTTAACAAATGCCTTCAAAGACTGTACTGTGGGACCTCTGTCTTTCTCCTTAGCTGGTATTTTCTTGCCATGTAGGTATCTTGCCTCTCATTCCCTGATGCCAAGGGGAGCTGCTTCTATGGAACTTCTTGATCATCACTGGTCTACATGAGTCTCGTCCTGTTCTGTCTCCAGTGCACGGGGTCCTTCATTTATGCAACAAATATTTATTGAGCAATTTTTGTATGCCAAGTACTGCTTTCAATTCTAAAGATCCAAAACAAAAGTCCCTGCTCTCTTTTATTCTAATGGAGAAAGACAGTCCATAAACAAATACATGCACACTATTTCCAGCACAAGTTCTAGAAAACAATTTAAAATAGCAAAAATAAAAGTAAAACTAAACAAAGGAATAGAGAGCTATATATGGACCTCAATTACATAAACTAGCCAGGGAAGAGTCTGCAGTTGTCCATATTGCCCAGCATGACACATAAAGGAACTCCATAAATTCCCATATGTTAAATAGTAAATAAATGAGTTTGATTAGATTCTATGACTCACATGTCTTAACTTTTCTGACTAGTCTAAATTGTATGTCTCTTATGAAAAAAGTCTGGAGTTTATTTTAAATTTCTATAAAAGATTCCATAGAACTATTTGACAGTATCACTGATTGAAACATCCAAATCTAACTGTGGGATTTTCATAGGTAAGTAAGGACATACATAAATAAGGTGGCTACCTATACACAATAAATGTGGGTCATGGAGTACCTAATAAAATACCTAATAAAAAAATGTATTTCACATTATCATAGAAGTTGTATTGTAACTAAATATTCTTACATTGAAGTGCACACACACACACACACACATATATATGCCATCTTGAAATAAATCATATTTTATTTAATTGCAAAATAATATTTGCTGTGGAAAACTTGGAAAAGGTAGAAAATATAACTGAGAACCTTCATAAGAATTTTGATTATGAAATGGCAGGCCTCACAAAATTTCTGTGCTTCTTGCATGCATGTAGGTATAGAAATGGTTCACAGGCATGTGCGGGCACAAGTAAAAATAGTCCTTCCACTTGGTCTGTAGCTCAGTGGCAGAGTGCTTGTCTAGTATGTGTGAGGCACTGAGTTCGACCTTCAGTACCATATAAAACTGTAGAAACTTAGTAGGAAATACATACAGTATTTTATGTGGTTCATTCCTAAAATTTGAGTCTATTAAAAGTGGTATTTGCCTACACAGAATCATGTGTTGCCTTATAAAATCCAAAAAAGATGCATTTACAGCACTGAAAACTTTTAATTTTTTCTTTTTGCCAGAAAGTATTTCTTCGTAGTATTTTATGAAAAGGATAACCCATGAAAACTTTATGAAAGAAAAGAGTTTGAACTTAAGCCATGAGGTTAAAAGAAAAAAAAAAAGCAAGGACTCTGGGCACATAACAAATGTTTTTGAGAAAAAGAAAAAAATAATATATTTATTGTTATAATAATTGGAGAGGGGGAGAAGATAAATAATGAGTTCAAATAAGCCAAACTCTTTCTGAGCCCTGCTTTGTGGTTATCCCTGTGACAGGTGACTAGGGAAGAGTTCCTTTTCCATTAAGGTACTGAATGCTTGGAGGAGAAGACTTGCACACAAGTCCATACTTGCTCAATGTCAGGGACTTGGGAAATGAGTTTTTTGACTTCATTCTGTGCTGATGAACTTGTTTCCTATTTTCAGAAAAAAAGTAGAAGCCACCACCAAGGAACTCTTTCTATTTCCTGTCCTGTCTCTTATGTCTACCAATGTCCCTAGATTTGTGTATCTCCTTTTCTTTTTCCCCCAAGTCCCAAAGAAGTTACTCTTCTGTTATAAATCTTCTGTCCTCACTTGCTCCACCAATTATCACACTCTCTAGAACCTTCAGCCTTTTTCTTCACAAATATTTGCTTTCTCAATGCAAGACATACACTCACTTCATAAAAAATTGGAAACATTAACCAGAAAAACTTCTTGGCCCTGTTATGAGCATGCTATCACATGAACAACCAAACGTGTTAGTGTTTTTTCACAATGTCAGAATTTATTAAATGTTAATAAATTCAGAGGCTGTACCACCTTCACCAGTGGCAGTTCACTGAATACTTGTGGGTCACCTGCTAGTCATAAGTCAGGTAATCATAGTTTCTTTTAAACCAATCTTAATTTCTAATATCTATAACTGTCACACTTCACATAGGTAGGTAGGTAGGTAGGTAGGTATAGATATGGAGATATATATATTCAGAAAGGCTAAGAAAGGGTTAAGGCAGCCACAGAAGTTCAGAAAACTTAACTGAGAGCAAAGGCAGAGAGCAGATACAATGCAAAGAGTCACTGTAGGTGGTCAGATAAAGTTAGGAATCAGCCACAGAAAATGTTCAAGGAGCAGAACTATCAAAGCATAGGAACTTTATTCTAGGCCAAGGTCCAGACAGATGGCAGTTTCACAGTGTCAGCTAGGAGTGAGACTTGTGTGGTGATCACAGGCAGGAGAAACCACACTCTGCTAAAGCCCAAGGATAGAGATTTAGAGGTTCACTGCGATGGCGATTTTCCTGAGCAAAGCTAGTGACAAATGACCAGGTGATAGGGTTAGGGTGCTACCATGTCCAATCTGGGAGTGATCCTCCTTTGATGGGTTTCAAATAAGGGGGTTGCATCCTTTGGTGATTTTGTATGAGTTTGATATATCCATGTATCCATGTGCTTCTGATTAATTGAGTAAGTTCACAGGTGGTCATTCTTATTAGCATGATTAGTTTATTTATTAGTTTATACCTTATGGTTGTGCCTGGCAGATGGTGGTTATCTACTTGTACAAACAAGGTACTGAGTCATTCCACCTCACACTTAAACTCAAAATGGAGTAGCTAATGGCAAGCTACTGCTTCACGAAAGGAAAAGCTCAGCTTTAGGTACAGCCTGAAAACTGCTGTTCTATACCTCAAAGAATAACTCAGAGAAGAGCACAGCCTTCTCCACACAAGGCATGTCAGTTTTTGTCAACTCTGGATGCATATTAGAATTTCCTGGGGATCTTTGAAAAGATCTTTGATACTCTTGACAAAACTCAGGTGAAAGGTCAAAATCTTTGCAGCCCAAATACAGTATTTTAAAAACCCCTCTGCTGGGTCTAACCCACAGTTACAGTTGACACACTTTGGCCCATCTGATCCTATATCTCATTCCTCCTCTCCCTAGCAGCCAATCTTCTTAAGCCACTGGTACCATTTATTAAGATAGTAAGTACTTATTATCTTAAGGAAAACATGAAGGGTTAAGTTTAGTTGTGTTGATTTTTAAAATATCTATACAGCAAAGAAATAAAGGCAGTTACCAGTACATAGTTGGATATATAGGACTAAAGTTCACCATGAACATAGAATGGCACTGATTTAAGTAGCCTCTCAATAACCAGTATGAAAGTGTGGAGAAGGACAGTCAATGCTTGGCTTCATCCAGGTGGACTCAATGAATATCCATGTGGTGGATGCTGAAGATATTGAAAAAAGGAGTGATTGAAATAATAGAATATAGGTTGATGGGGAATGAGTGGGAGGTAACTTCAAATGCAGAGAAAGAGGAAACTATCAAGTAGAAGATCAAGTGCCCAGGCTCCAATAGAGACTATGAGGTTTTCTATTCACAAGCATTATCTTGGGAGGTTTAAGGTAGAAATAGAAATATGCCACTGAAGGTGTAATAAGATGTGCTAAATGATCCCTGACCCACCCAGAAAACATTTCTATAACTGGAAAGTTCATGCTCCCCAAATTTGATATACCTATCCTTTTGTGTCAATTTGTATCATACAAGAAACAGCCTCCAAGACAGAAATAGGTGTGCAAGAGGAAGGAAACTCCTGTTAAGGAAAAAAGAGAGAAGGAACAAGAATGAGGCCATTTGGACCATGATGCTTATCTGACATTTTGGAAAGGCAAGAGAGAAAAGAAGAGAGATTGGTTCAGAAGAGTTTCAGGCTGCAATACAACCAGGCCCATGAGGAATGGAAGAACAATGATTTCTGGAGTCCCACACTGGGCAGGAATGGCCTGGCTCTAGTGCCCCTGCTGTGTCAACCATCAGCTGGCATGTCAGGGAAAGAGTAGGAGGTCAGCATGAAACTGTAGTGGATCCTCAGATACAGCAGACAAGTTCTTTCTTGAAGGGAGATCTGAGCAGCACAACCTGATGGCTGCCATACTCCTAGAGAAGTGCCCCAACTTCTGGCTTCTATCTGTTCCTCTTTTTGGCCCCAGGATTACTTCTGCTTTGATATTCATTGCCAAGAAACAATATTGTTGAGTGTTGTTCTTGCCTTCTAAGTTATGTACGTATTCTTCTCCTATAAATCATATCAACTTAATTAGGCTTTTATGTGTTCCAAAACTCCCATCACATATTCACAATTTCACAATTCATTGTGTATTGATTGCAAACCAATTTATTTACCTGTTTTATGGAGTACTTCATTATTCTCCAACGGCTGACAACATCCAGCCCTCAGCTGTGCTAACACAGTATACTCTGTGCTTCCTGGATTGTTTGATGCAAGCTAAAATAATTACAAAATACTCTAATTCTATTGTATAGTTTCATCGTCTAGCATCTCCGACTCACTCACCTCCACTTGCTTGGCACGCGCTAACCCCCCGCAGGATGGATTTACCTCCATCCAAGAGAAGGCCCCACAGCCCAGTGGCCTACTTGACAATCCAGTAAGCATTCACTCCTCTGTGACTAAAGATTTTGACTCTTCCCTTCTTCATGGCACTCTCTTTTGACTTTTCCACTACTTCTGTCTTCCCTTTCTCAGCTTTCCAATAACTCTTTTTAAATGCTGGTGTCCCTCAGGGATCTATCCCAAGTCCTTTCTTTGACTTGATGAATTCCCTCTAGTCAATATCATTCTCACTCTAGATATCAAATATTGAACGGATGTCTCCCTTCAAATGTTATGCCTGTGACTCAAATTTAATCATTTCAAATCAAATCCCACATAATCTTCCCTTCTGTTATTCCTTGCATTGATAAATATAACTACTCAGTTGCCCAAAGCATAACAATAGAGTGATACTATAGTCTCTTTCTCTCACTCTATCTCCCTCTCTCCTTCCCTCCCTGTCCTTACCTTGTTAGTCAAATCAAACACCAACCCCAAATAATTCTAATCAATATGCTATTCACCATCCCAACTGCAAATGTAATACTTAGGGACAATGATTAGTAATTTCCTACTTTGCTTGGAGCCATAGGCTTTGCACTGTCCTCCCTAACTCTAGGTGTTATCTTTGTTGTCTCTGAAGTGATTATTCTCATGGGTAGATCTGTTCTTATCACTCAGAAGTCTTTCACGGTTCCTCATGGACTACTGCTTACCATGCCACCCCTGAAAACATCTAACCCTGTGAAGTTCAATCCCACCCTCCCATAGTCTCACTTTTGTGCACTCCTTTTGATCTGAACTCTTTCCGTGAGAAAAGTCACCATGCTCTTCTTACCTGCCCTGTGTCTCTGCTGCTGCATCTGCCAACCTGGAGAATGGCAGTACATTCCTCACAGTCCGGGTGGATTAGGTGCCTCTCCTCAATTCCTCCATGAATTCCTTCTATGTCTTCACCTCCACTATACCTATTACCATCACCCTGTAATTCTTGGTATGTCTATCTCTCCACCACCCAGGACAATAGTTAGACGCAGGGAGTATGTCTTTTAAGATGTTTCCAGAACCTAGTCCAATGGCTGGCATTTAAGTGCCTGATAATATTTATGTTGAATAAACATGAATAAATGAATTCAAAGATTTGAGTCTTGAAGATTGGGGTAAAAAAGGTATGGCTTCTCCTAAATTCTTCTAAAGAACTCCAAAATTCTTCTAAAGCTGTGCTTGAAGAGATACAGAATAAAATATTGGGCAGTAAAAGTGCTGCAGGATGTGGGTGAAACTTTCCCTGTATTTGCTAAGTGCACCAATTTCATTCTATTATGAGAAACTTCAGAAGATTGTCTTCAACTACCTGTAATAGCTTCAATTGTATCAAAAAATTTCCTGCATAAGTAGGGCATGGGAGTCACAAAACATGTTATCATGGAAGAAGTTTTGTGCTGTGCTTTGTTGTTTAAATGGGATTTGGTACGAAAACCTTAAAAAATAATGCCTTATATTCACAAGGTATTTCAAAGTTTCCAAACAGTTCTCACACCATATTTTTATTGGATATTCAAAGTATCTGAATCAGGTAGTCAGGATAAAAAAGATCATCTTTTCATATACAACATAGGCTCTGAGAATCTATGAGGCTGGCCAAAGACTGACAGTTGCTACATGATGGGGCTGGGGCTGGAATGCAGGACTTCCGGCTGCTGAATTCAAATTCCTTCTTTCTATTCTTGTTTCCTGCTTCTGTTTCTATCTACAGGACTTTAGAACTATGGTCAACTATTGCTCCCCAGCTCACTTGGCATTCCCATGGTACTTCTTGTGTTTCAAAGCTTCTGGTCAGTGTCTACACCTCAGATAGTGTAGGACTTCCCTCGTTTCCCAAGGGCTTTTCCTCAACAGCATTGCTAAATGCGCTGGCTAAGGCTGGAGTGTCTACTGTTATTGACACCAGCAAACCCTTTCCATGACCACACGTTTTCAGGTTTGTGTCTAAACAGCATTTCTATACTTCATGGTTTCATAGTTCCATCCTCCTGGATGTAAGACAACCATAACAACAATTTTTTTAAAGGATAAAGTGAAATTCTGCAAAGAGAGCTAGAATACTTACTATACCATTCATGGAAGAATTCTCTTAACCCACATTTCTCTACACCAGGCTAAATTCAGCAGCAGATGTGTTCTGTTGGATTTCACAGTGCTCTTCATAAGCATTTTGAATTTGTAAGATTTCAGGGAGAGTATGCTCTCTTCAGTTTGCTCTAGCCCTCATCATGTGATTTGTCTTACATTGCTGACCCCAAAAGATATTTGTATTTGTAACTCCTTCTTCATTGGGAAAAAATAATAACTAATATTTATCAGGCACTTTCTACATACCAAGCACTTTTTAAATTTTTACAAATACTGGCTCATTTTATCCTCACAACAAACTCTTAGCAGATAAGTGATTTTTACTGGTAGGCACTATCTCATCATCTCCATTTTAGAAATGAAATAGAGGAGCTGGGGTTTCAGTAACTCGTCCAGTTGCACAGTTGTTAAGTGGCAGATTTGGAACTCAGACCCAGGCGGTCTGACTCCAGAGCCAAGCTCTATGTTCCAGGTCCAAAATACAACGTCAGCTTTTATGTGACCCAAGAAGGGAAACAGAAAATAGATCATTGGCCAGTAAGCATCAGAGTAGGTCAAAGAATAGTTCTTCTAGATGAAAAGAGATTTAGGGAGTCTTCAAATGAGTGCACTGACATATGTGACATATGTGACATTGCATATGTGACATTGAGTCTGCACTTCTTTGGACGTAGAAGATTCTGGGAGCCTAATGAGGATACATCTATTGCTTCATCAGAACAATGAGAACAGTACATGGCAAAGAATGGCTCCAGGAAATCTACTGAATGTGCAGTGTCTCACTGGGGTATTTTGATTTTGTCAAAATGTAGGTTAGTAGATTATGTTGACAGGAGTTGCTGGCTTTGCTCTGCCACTTCCTTCTTAGCAATTCTGCTCCTTTTCACCTCCTTTTAATATTGCTCAAGGTCACACAGGAGGTGAATGTGAATTCCCTAGAAACCCTTGGCAGTCAAACTGGGGAAACATATGTGGCCATGGCAATGGATGAGAAGGGAGAGCGATTCTTTCCAAGTACATGGCTGATACTAGAGCCAGGTATAGTGGCACATGCCTGTAATCTCAGTGGCTTGGAAGGCTGAAGCAGGAGGATCGTGAGTTCAAAGCCAGCCTCAGCAACAGTGAGGCACTTAGCAACTCAGTATGACCCTGTCTCTAAATAAAATACAAAAAAGGGCTGGGGATATGGCACAGTGGTTGAGTGCCTCTGAGTTCAATCCCTGATACCCTAATAATAATAATAATAATAATAATAATAATATTTTAACTGCTGAAATATCTGGACTTGTTATTAAACCATTCATATATATGTGTATATATACATATATACACACATATCTATGTATATATACACATATATTCAGTCATTTGTATTCATGGGTTCTACATTCATAGATTCAAGTAACCACAGATCAAAAATATTTTATAAGTCACATTTGCATCTGTACTGAACATGTAGAGACATTTTGTCATTATTCCCTAAATAATACACCATAACAACCATTTACATATCATTTACATTGTATTAGCTATTCTAAGTAATCTATAGGTTATTTAAAGTAAATGGGAGTGGGGGTGGTTGGAGGGTTACATAGAAACACTTCCCCTTTTTACATGAAAGCTTGACCATCCTTGGATCTTGTTGTCCACACAGGGTCCTGAAACTAATAACCCATGGATACCAAGGGACAACCACAAACCTAAAATCCCCTGCTTCCTGACACAGGAACTGAAGGGCAGTAACACCCTGCCACTTGGAAGTTTATGCCTTTCATCTTTCCCACTTGTTACTCTGTAGTAAAATTTTCACAGACATAGATGACCAATGTTTTCCATTTCTTGGGAGAATGTTGCTGGCTAGCTTGGTCCCATGGCAAGCCAGTACCCTGGGCCATCAGTGCTAAGTTAGATTAGAAACTTCAGAGAAGGGAAAAAGCCATCATTTACTGGAGGCACCACAATAGGCTCCCTGAGCCCAGGACAAGTAGCTAAAACAGATTTGGGTTTAGGCTGATGTCACAGGTTGGATCATAGATGAAGACTGAGTAAAGGTGGACAGAAGACCAGAAAAGCACAGACAATCTCAGAAGGGGAAAGTGGCCAGGTAAGCAGCCAATGCAGTATTGCTTAATGCCTAAAAGTCTGTGTTTCAGAGTCAAGTCTGGATTCCTAATTTTCTTCTCATTAGTTGTGTGACCTTGTGCATATGTTTAATAAGAACATTCAATGGCTTGGTATTAGATTCTGTGATTGGATTGCTTAGCTTTCAATTCTGTTTTCCTAGTACCAACCATGTGTGAATACAAGCAGGTTATTTAATCTTTGCATATCTCAGCCGTGAGGTTTGCTAATTATAGCAAAACCTGTCTCATAGGGTGGATGTGAGGACTGAGGGAATTAATAGAAGCCCTTGGCACAGTAATTGCAGAGAGTAAGCACAGGTAATTGTTACTCTCATTTTTAATAATATGTTGTGTTCTTGTTCCTTCTTTATAAAATGCAAGTCATAACACTCACCTCAGAGGATTGCAGTAAAAAATAAATAAGATAAAGTGTGAGCTGGGCGCAGTGGTGCAAGCCTGTAATCCCAGCACTTTGGGAGGCTGAGAAGGAGAATTGCGAGATCAAAGCCAGTCTCAGCAACGGCGAGGCGCTAAGCAACTCAGTGAGACCCTGACTCTACATAAAACACAAAATAGGGCTTGGGATGTGGCTCAGTGGTTGAGTGCCCCTGAGTTCGATCTCCAGTACCAAAAAAAAAAAAAGTGTGGAAGCCCATGGCCCCTGAATGATAGCCATGATTACTATCAGTTACATGAGGTAGAAACTTAGTAAGATAATCTCTCCTGAGCACAGAACTTTTGAATGCCTAAGATCCCACCCATAAATCATAAAGCATATACACCCAGCCTAGCATCTGACAGCAGCTCCTACACTGTCTCTCTTATCATCTTCCACACAATATTGGAAAATTAAAGAACACTTACGAGGAAATGCAAAGTCCTAAATTAAATTCATGTTTGGTAAGAACAAGAACAAAGAAGTCCAGATAGATAAGGTGTTTATACAATGTCACACTGCTAGTCTGTTACACAGCTGACTCTTGAACTCCAGTACTTGGACTCCTAGTCTAATATCTATTTCACAGCACCACACCAGGGTCACTTCCTCTAAATTCCCACAATCTAGTACTTCTTCTGGGATTCAGGGAGGGCCTTCACTTAATTTTGGTACAGAATCAGCCTCTCCTGAGGGTGGGCCCAATTGCCCTTTGCTGAATTCTCACTATTCTTATAGTAGTCCGAGTATAAAAAGAAATGTTAATACTAATGAGAGAAACATTGTGGCAGCAATGAAGAAACTAGGTTATGGTCATAATTAACCATGCCACTTTTTAACATACTTTTTAATGGGGGGGGGGGCTACCAGGGATTGAACTCAGGGGCACTCAACCACTGAGCCACATCCCCAGCCCTTTTTTGTATTTTTAGAGCAAGGGCCTCACTGAGTTGTTTAGTGCCTCGCAGTTGCTGAGGCTGGCTTTGAACTTGCAATCCTCCTGCCTCAGCCTTCCTAGCTGCTGGGATTACAGGCATGCACCACTGAGCCTGGCTTTAAGATAATTTTAATGTCCATTTTTCTCTTATATGTTTTTGTTTTGTTTTGTTTTGTTTTATATTCTTTTCTTTCTTATTTTTTATAATCTTCATATAGCATGTACAGCACATTGAATTCATATTGTTACTTAATTTAACATTTGTTGAGCGAATGATTTGAATAACTAATTTGTCATAAATATGGCAGCTCATTTTGACACCCGAAACATTTTTCTAACTCTTACACCTTCCTGGTTCTCATATTTGCCAACTGGCTTTGGATTCTGCCTTGAAAAAAGTTCAAAGCATCTAGTTGAATCAGGTTAGTTTCATTTCCCCACACATCCTTCAGCTCCCCCACACACACCCACACCCACACACTCCTAAGTTATCTGCCTTCCTTCAAGTACAAAGGGACACTCCTAAGTTATCTTCCTTCTCTTGTCAAAGGATTTGGTACCACAGTTAACTTCTAAGCCTAAACACAAATAGACATTCAAGAACAATTATACTGAATGCCAATAATCAGGCACAAAATATTTTTAAAAATAATAAAGAAGATATGAAAAACAGAATTTAAAAAATGGAAAGGTTAATGTACTCAAACATTCCAATATTTAGTTCTTTTGACTGACTTCTCTATTTTGCACATAATTATAAAATGGCATTTCATTAATTCCAAGATATACTTTCTTTCTTTTAAATTTCAACATCTCTGACATCAGGATGGATCTCAAGAATTAATGGCATCTTGCACTTATAATAAGCATTTTTTCTATCAAAGTAATAGAGAAAATAGTAGATGATTTTGTAATGGAGCATGTATTCTGTGTGATGAAAAACAGCAATAGCAACAGTGAGTATTATGTGCCAGTTGTTTTCCTAGGTAGTTTATACATTCTAATTTCTTTACTCTTTTCAAAACACCTGCAGAGTGGATGCTCTTATTTTCCCTTTTCAGAATGGAGAAACAGGGCCAATTAGCAGTTAAATAAGTGGCCTAAATTCCCACATCTAGTAGGTGATGGTTCTGGGAGAAGAACACAGGCTCCTTCCCAAGGCTGTGCTCTTAACCTCTACCTAATCCACTTTTCTGGTTTTTCCATAGAGGACTTTGGATGCTATTCTGGTTCTCCTTTTCTAGTTTTCCCTTTAGAATACTCCCTCACATTTTGTGAAATCCCTGGAATATTCATTTCCATTCTCACTACTTTGAGAATGTTTGTATGTCCTCAGGATTTTATCAGAGGATCATTATTAGAGTTAAGACAAATGCAGTAGTTAAAAGAGCTATCTCTGGAACCAGAATCTAACTGGGTTCAAATACTGTCTTTACCACTTACTCTGCCACTTTGGGCAAATTACTCAACTTTAGTTTCCTCTAAAAAATAGGTATTTGAGTTTTAAAATAATACTCCTCAAAGGATTATCATGAGAGCTAAATTGAATGATTTATAGAATAAGTGTTTAGAACAATACCTGAATATAATGCATACCAAACAAATGTGGACTATTATTTATGAAATCACAAAATATAGTACTGAAATAAAAGGGAGCAAAGCCGGGCTCGGTGGCGCACACCTGTAATCCCAGCACTTTGGGAGGCTGAGACAGGAGAATCACGAGTTCAACGGCAGCCTCAGCAATGGTGAGGCGCTAAGCAACTCAGTGAGATCCTGTCTCTACATAAAACACAAAATAGGGCTGAGAATGTGGCTCAGTGGTCCAGTGCCCTTTAGTTCAATCCCCAGTACCAAAAAAATAAAAAATAAAAGACAGTGAAATGAAATTTTTAAAAAAGCATTAAGAGAAACATTCAGAGAAATATTAAGAGAAACAAAAAGTTAACAACTTATTATCTTATTTATGCATTCAACAAATTGCACACTGAGGTTATACTTTGTGCAGAGCAATGTAGGGATAGCATTTTTCATCTTGTAACCACATCTAAAGAAAGCAAGCAACTTGCAAAATGCCTTTGTGTTCTCTATAGCATCTAGCACTAAATGTGTGAGAAGGAAGGGTACATCAATTCTTCCCCCAACCATACTCTTTTTAGTGCATTACAATAATAGCTAATAGTGGGATTCTTCATTACATGTTCATACCTGCACACAACATAACCATATAATTTGGCCGATATTATTCCCCAGAATTTGCCCTTTTCCTCCTCTCCCCGTCCCCTTCATCCCTTTCTGTGCTGATCTCTCTTTGATGTTCATGAGATCTCACACATACACATAAACACCTTTCTTTTCCTTTATTCTCTTTAGCTTCTACATATGAGAGAAAATGTAAACCTTGTCTTTCCGAGTTTGACTTATTTTGCTTAACATGATACTCTCAAGTTCCATCCATTGTCCTACAATGCCATAATTTCATTTTTTATGGCTAAAGCTCCCTTGTGTGTATATACCATATCTGCATAGATCTTTTGCCCATTTATTAATTGGGTTATTTGTCTTTTATTTTTATTTTTTGATGTGAAGTTTTTTGAGTTCTTAAGAAGAACAGCTAGCAAAGATTTTCTCCCATTCTGTAGGTTCTCTCTTCACATTCTTAATTATTTCCTTTACTGTACAGAAGCTGTTTAATATGATGCTATCCCATTTTTAATACTTCGTATTTTTTCCTGAGCTTTAGAAGTCCTATTGAGAAAGTCGTTACCTGCTTCTGTACGTTAAGAGTGTTGACCCTAAATTTTCTTCAAGAAATTGCAAATTTTCTGGTACAATTCCTAGGGATTTGATCCATTTCAAGTTGATTTTTGTGCAGGATTAGAGCTAGGGATCTAGTCTCATTCTTCTGCACATGGATAACTAGTTTACCCAGCACCATTTATTAAAAAGCCTGGCTTTTCTCCAACATGTGTTTTTGGTACCTTTGTCAAGGATCAGATGACTGTATCTAAGTGAGTTTGTCTCTGTGTTCTATTCTATTCTATTCCATTTGTCTAGGTGCCTGTTTTCATTCCAGTACATGCTGTTTCTGTTACAGTAGCCCCATAGTGTAATTTGAAGTCAGGTATTGTGATTACTCCAGCATTGTTTTTTTGTTGTTGTTGTTTTGTTTTTTGTTTGTTTGTTTAGAATCATTTGGACTACTCTGGTTCTTTATTCCTCCAAATGAATTTTCTACTGTTTTTTCTAGTTCTGTGAAGAGTATCATTGGCATTTTGGTGGGGATTACATTGAATCTGTATATCTCTTTTGATAATATGGCCATTTTAACAATATTAATTCTGCCTATCCATGAACATGGAGGTCTTTCTTCCAGTCTCTTCTTTTAATTTCTTTCTTCAGTGTTCTGTAAATTTCATTATACAGATCTTTCATCTCCATAGTTATATTTATTCTGAGATATTTTTAGAGGCTATTGTGAATGGGATTGTTTTTCTGATTGCCTTTTTAGCAAATTTATTATTGATGTATAGAGAACTATTGATTTTTGTATATTGGTTTTTTATCCTGCTACTGTGATGAATTTGTTTATCAGCTCTAAAAGTCTTCTGGTAGAACTTCTAGGATCTTCTAATTACAGGATCATATCATCTGCAAGCAGTGATAATTTGACTTCTTCCTTTTCCACTTGTGTCCCTTTTATTTCCTTCTCTTGCCTAATTGGTCTGGCTAGAATTTACAGTACTATATTGTATAAGAGTGGTGGAAGTGGATATCCTTTTCTTTTTCCAGATTTTAGAGAACAGGATTTCAGGTTATTTTTTCCATTCACTATGACATTGGCTTTGGGTTTGTCATATACAGCCTTTATGATATTTAGGTAAGTTCCTTATATCCCTAGCTTATTCAAAGTTTTTATCATGAATGAGTGCTCAATTTTGTCACACTTTCTCCCCATCTATTTATTGTGATTTTCTTTTGTCCTTAATTCTATTAATGTAGTGAATTACATTTATGTGTATTAAACCATCCTTGCCTCCCTGGAATGAAACCAACTTGATTATGATGTACATCTTCTTAATATGTTGCCATTAAATACAATTTGCTGGATATTTTTATTAAGAACTTTTGAATGCATGTTCATCAGGCATATTGGTCTGCAGTTTTATTTTCTTCATGTTTTCTTATCTGGTTTTGATATAAGGGTGATACTGACTTCATAGACTGAATTTGAAAGTGTTAGTCCACTTTATATTTTATGGAATAATCTGAGGAACATTGGCATTAGTTCTTTTTTAATGATCTGGTAGAATTCAGCTGAGAATCTATCTGGTCCTGGGATTTCTTTATTGGAAAATTTTATATTACTGCTTCAATCTCATTGCTTACTATTGGTCTGTTTAAGTTTTCTATGTCCTCTTGGTTCAATTTTGGTAGGTCATATGTGTCTAGAAGTATATCAATTTCTCAGTTTTTTAATTTATTGGTTTCTAAAATAGTCCCTAATGATCCTTTGGATTTCTGTAATGTCTGTGGTGATATCTCTTTTTTCATATATAATTTTACTAATTTGAATCCTTTTTCCTTTTCTGTTTGTCTGGCTAAGGATTTACCAATCTTTATCTTTTTTAAAAAAAACAACTATTTGTTGTTAGACTGTTTACCTGTTATCTTTTTGATTTTCTTATGTAAGCACTTATAGCTATACATTTTCCCCTTAGAACTGCCTTTATAGTGTCCAGAGGTTCTGTTATAACATTACTTTCATTTTATTCTAAGAAATTTTTAATTTCTCCCCAATTTCTTCCATGACACATTTATCATTTGAAAGTTTATTCTTCAATCTCTATGTGTTTATATAGTTTCTGTAATTTTTCTTGATATTGATTTCTAATTTTATCTCACTATGATCAGATAAGATGCAAGGAATTTTATCATTTTTTTCTATTTGCTAAGAGCTGCTTCATGGTCTGTTATGGTTTGAATGTGTGGCATCCCCCAAAATCTCATATATGAGACAATGCAAGAAGGTCCAGAGAAGAAATGATTGGGTTATAAGGGCCAACCCAATCAGTGAATTAATCACTTGATAGGATTAACTGAGTGGTAACTGAAGGCAAGGCAGGTGGGGTATAGCTAGAGGAGGTGGGGCATTGGGGTGTGGCTTTGGAGTATATATTTGTATCTGGTGAGTGGAATCTCTTTCTCTGCTTTCTGATCACTATGATGTGAGCTTCTTTCCTCTGCGGCCCTTTCCTGCCATGATGTTCAGCCTCACCTTGAGCTCCGAGGAATGGAACTGGCCTTCTATGGACTAAGACCCCTAAAACCATGAGCCCTCAAATAAACTTTTCCTCCTCTCTAATTGTGCTGGTCAGATACATAGCAACAAAAAAGCTGACTAAAATATGGTCTATTTTGGAGAAGCTTCCATGAGCAGCTCAGACAAAAGTGAATTTGGCTGTTTTGGGATGATGAAATAATAGTCCATTGATTTGTAACATTTTTAGGTCTGAAGAGTCTTTACTGAGTTTATGCCCAAATGACCTATCTATTAATGAAAGAAGTGTGTTGAAATCACTCAGTATTATTGTACTGGGGTCTTTATGAGTCTTTAAGTTGAGTAGTTTCTGTTTTATGGTAATTTAATGCACTAAATTTAGGGCATAAATATTTATTATTGTTATATATTCTTGTTGAATTGCTCCTTTTAGCAGTATGAAGTGACCTTTGTCTCTTCTAATTAATGTTGTCTTGAAGCCTGCTTTGTGGGATATAAGAGTAGCTACTCCTGCTTGTTTTCAGAATATCAATTCTTTTTCCCTCTAAAAGCAGAGAGGCACATACAGAGCTCTAAGTGTATAAGTGTTCAATTACTCTCAGCTAGGATTAATTTGAAGATATTCATTCATCAAATATATTTAAATGCCTATGATACACTATTCTCAGGATACAAAGAATAAAATGCTAGGTCTACTCTCAAGAATGATGTTTCTAATATGTATTTGTGATTTAGACACAAATATTAGTGATGAGTCAGATAGTTATTTTAGTCAGTGGAGTTGGACTTAGCTTATTATTTCAGCTGGATTTAAATGGACATTGTATTGCTCTTTCTGGAAACTGATATAAAATCACTTATTTACCATCAAGAAATATATTATCACATTTAAATATTTGAATTTTAATTAATTTCAAATTTATGAGAACATAAAAATTCAAGTGAATATTTTGGCAAAGGCACATAGCTTAAGCAGCTGGTTGTTTTTCATTTGTTTGCTTGCTTGTCATTTTCTCTACTGACTGATTTAGCTAAAAAGAAAATATATTAATTGATAGCAAAGAAAGATATGCTTTTATGAGGATAAGCAAATTCATCCTCAGAGATTTTTTTTAAATTTGTTAAATATGAGTTAAAGGATCCGTTGAAACAATTATCTTTCCCAAATCACTTGATTATGAATAGTTTTTCCCATGGTCAACTATGTACCTTTGTAGACTGATAGATTGATTGATTTGTGAAACAAATCAATGGAAATGTCAAAGCATACTTAAAATTAGAATATGAAAACAAAACACCTTTCCTTTTGCTTATTTCATCCACCAGATGTCCCTCTTCTCAAACTTGGTGATGTGTTACTACACAGTAAGTGCCTTGTTTTGTTAATGAAAGAAACTGGTAATTGGGTCTCTAAAACTCCACAGACAATTCCATTTCTTATTTTTGTCCTCTACCATATGATAAAACCTTAGCAGTTAACTCTAAACATTCTCTCCAGACTTGGATTCCTTGCATACCTTATTTGCCAAGTGGCCATCTGGCCTGCTCTTAAGCACCTCCTTCAATGAGAAAACTGTTCTTTGAAGCATCAAGTCTATTTCTGACCAGCTCTACCTACTGGGAAATTCTCAATTTGGTCCGAAATTTCTCTCTTATATCTATCACAAACTGTTCAGATTTCTACCTTGGAAAATTATGTAAGTCAGACCTAATACATTTGTTCCAAATAATGGTCTTCCAAATAATTTAACAGCTAATAAATTCCAATTATATTTTCTCTTCTCCAGGTTAAATTTTGTTGTGTCCCCAAAGTTCAGTAATTAGTCAGTTGTTTGGAATGAAGATTATATTTTCATATAAACACAAAATTATAAATGATAATTCAAGTTTTAAGCAGAATTTAAAAATTTAACATATCAAGATGAAGTAGTCATAAATTATTATTAAATAAATATTTATGAAATACCTAATTAGTAATTCCCAATAAGATTATTTAATTTATTAATTGTGTTCCATTAAATGGACACTACACAGAGATTCATTAGAAAGTTATTTGCCCAGATTCAAATCATAATTCTATGTATCTATCACATATTCTGTCCCAATATTTTAGGGAAGCTCTATTATGGTTTGGATCTATCTTTAATGTTCCCCCCAAAAGCTCATGTGTTAAAAGCACAGTCCCCAATGCAGCAAGATTCAAAGGTGGGGCCCTTAAGCAGTGACTGGATCATGTGGATTCCTAATGGACTACTTGGAGGTGGACCTAGTTAGAGGGAGTAGGTTGTAGTGGGTAGAGGTTCCCTAAATGGTTTTAACTTCCCCCCAAGCCTCTCTCTCTGCATCCTGGCTGCCATGAGCTGAAAAGCTTTCCTTTACTATGCCCTTCTGCCATGTTATTCTGCCCTGGAACCAGTCAACCATAAACTGAATCTCTGAAATCATGGGCCAAAATAAATCTTTCTTCCTCTAAGTTGTTCTTTTCAGGTATTTTGGTCACAGTGACAAAAAGCTGACTAACACAAGCTGTAAGTAATCTGATTATAAATAATTATTTTACATTATTAATTATAAATAATTATTTTATATGATTATTATACATAATTTTATATGGTTATTATATATAATATATATTATATTTATATTATTATTATATATTATATATATATTTATATTATTATTATATATTATATATATATAGAATCTTTTAAGAGTAACCAAAGATCATTCAACATACATTTCCTTAAGTTATCAGATAAGTTCTCTAATCTTATCATTACCATTTAACATTCATTAATCAGCATGTGTGCAGATGAGCATATAAATATCCAGAGGAATAATACTTAGAGAATGAAATTTGGTCACAGAACTGGGTAATTATTGCAAATAGTGATTACTCAGTGCCAGTACAGCTGTCTACACAGCAAGTCATTATATTTTATTTTTAGTTGTTTGATGGTTGGTTTAGGCCTACACTGAGTCAACATCTGAAATCCAAGTTAATTTTAAAGGCATGTCTCCTATTATATGTAATATGAATAGATGGGAATTTCTTGTAACACACTATAATGACCTTTACAACACATTCAGTTTTAAGTGATAATAGATAATGACCATGCTCATGTGACCATTCTCTCTAGAATCTCAGGCAAAAAATGAAATGGATACTTCAAAATCAACTGAGTACAAATTATTTTCACTGAAAATCATTATGTTTATGCAAATCAAGTAACAAATTATATGTTATGATTATTTCTAAACTGTTCTTTACAAAACCAGAACAAATACTGAAAATGAAAATTCAACCAAGTTTTCCAGTTCTGTTGAGTCTTTCTGGAAGCTCTAGGCTCCATCTGGTACTTAGAACCATAAGAATTTGATGTTCAAAAATTCTCTATCTTGGGGCTAGGGTTGTGGTTCAGTGGCAGAGCACTTGCCTAGCACGTGTGAGGCACTAGGTTCAATCCTCAGCACCACATACAAAAAATAAGCAAATAAAATTAAAGACATGCTATCCATCTACAACTAAAAAAAATTTTTTTTAATAAAAGAAAAAAATTCTCTATCTCTAGGCATTGAAGTTTGGGTAGTATTATATCCAAAGCCCATTATTGATAAATCCCATTAACTGGCATGTCTTCTTTGGTGTGGTAGGAATGAGTAAAGATCTTTAAATTTGAATAAAATGAAGACTGGAAGACAAGAATATGGTTCACCCAGTCATTCCAGAATTTAACCTCACTAAGCAAATTGAATAAGGTGGTGATGGTACAGCCATATTTTAGGATGTAAATTTATAGCCAAACTAACCATATTATATTCTATACTGACTTTTAGCAAGAACAAATATTAAGAGTTGAAACCATATACTTGGATTGTTTGTGATTTGAACATTGCATTGATAATCAATAATGATGAGCTAACAGTTAACAGGTAGCTACTCTAAATCAGACATTACATGTGTTGCAATTCATCTTCACAACAGTCCATTATATAGACAACATTGTTAAAACCAATCTTATAGCTGCAGTCAAGGCAAGGTCTCTTGCCAAAACTTTTGCACTTAACATCCAATTTCTCATGCCAGGTATTTGTTTCCCATATCCCTCAAAGCAAGAAAGGTAGGTTAGTCATGGGGTTTTACAAGACATCAAACACATTAGTAAAGATTATCAGGCCAGAAGCTTGCAAAGTGGGTTGGATGGGAGAGTGGTGGAGGATGCATGAATAATTTCAGTGTAGGAAATGTGCTGGAACAAGCAGAAAGAATTTGAGAAGAGATAGATGCCTCTCTTGAATCCATTCAAGCTGCTATAACAAAATACACTAAACTGAGTAGTGTTTAAATAAGGACAATTTATTTCTTTTCTTAGAGGCTAGCAAATCCATGATTGAGAGGCCAACAGATTCTGTGTCTGGTGAGGGCTCACTGTCTGTCTGATTCGTAGATGACACCTTCTCTCTTCATCCTCATGTGGTAGAAGGAGCAACAAGCTTCCCTGGTTATCTTTTAAAAGGGGACTAATCCCACATCTAAAGATTCATTTACCAGTCACTTCCTAAAGATCCTGTGTTTTAGTCAGCTTTTCATCACTGTGATCAAAAGACCTGGCAAGAAAAATATAGAGTAGGAAAAGTTTATTTGGGGCTCGTGGTTTCAGAAGTTCAGTCCTTGAACATGGCTGACTCCATTGCTCTAGGCCTAAGGTGAAGCAGAACATCGTGGTGAAAGGGTGTGACAGAAGGGGGATGGGGTGAGATGTGTGCCAGGGACAAAATATAAACCCCAAAAGCACACCACCCAGTGGCCTACTTCTTCCAGTCACACCCTACCTGCTTACAGTTACCATTCAGTTAATCCATTCTAGTGGATTAATCCACTGATTAGGTTACAATTTTCATAATTTAATCACTTCACCTCTGAACTCTCTTGTATTATCTCACACATAAGTTTTTGATGGACATCTCATACCCTAACTGTAACAATAAGTTAGAGATCTTCTGTAATTGTATGATATTCATATTGTCAACTTAAATGTTCATGTGGAGATTCAGAGTCCTAGCACCCAGAAAATGCTTAATATAAGCTATTTACATTTGATGAGAAAATTAAATATTTTCAAATGTCTTATTTTCCTAAAGAGTTTTGTAGTATGTTTAGTTTGCGATCTGTTCATTAATATATTCAATCAACACATATGTTTCTAATGATACTATTTACCAGTTTGCATTCCAAGTTTAACAAAGCCAATCATTCAAATACAATGATCACATTTTATACATGTATTTCTTTGGTTTTTCATTTTGCGGATGATTTATTTCAACTCCTGGAATAAAATACTTTTCCAAACTTGATCAAAACAAGTTTCTTAATATATTTAAGTAGGGTAATTATCACTAGCTCTTCAAATTAAATGTTCTGAGGGAACAATGAAATTATGAGACAGAAAAACTAGAAGATCTTGGATAGAATAGTTTTAAATGTCATACTGTGTTAAAAAAAAAATTGTCCTTCAAATGATAAATTTCTGGAATCTGTGAATGTTACTTGGAAAAAGGGTATTTGCAGATGTGATTAAAAATCTTGGGCTCACCCTCGTCCACCACTGCCGCCTCCTTCTGCCGCTCCTGGAGCAGCTTGTGTGCTCATTTGGTACAGACCTGGTGAAGCGGCAGCTGAGGAGACTCCAGCGCTCACTATGGCCAATGAAAAGCCCAAGGAAGGAGTCAAGACTGAGAACAACGATCATATTAATTTGAAGGGAGAGACAGAATGGTTCTGTGGTGCAGAATCATTTCAGATTAAGAGGCATACACCACTTAGTAAACTAATGAAAGCCTGTTGTGAACAACAGGGTTTGTCAATGAGGCAGATCAGATTCTGATTTGACAGGCAGCCAATTCATGAAATAGACACACCTGCACAGTTGGAAGTGGAGGATGAAGATACGGTTGATATGTTCAGGCAGCTGACAGGAAGTGTCTACTAAAACGGAAACCTGCTACTTTACTCCAGAACTCTGTTCTTACAGACCAAGAATACATTCTCAATTAGAAAACTGCAATTTGGTTCCACCACATCCTGACTACTACAGTATAGTTTTCTCTATTCTTTCATTTCCTCTTCCCCATTCCTTTATTGTACATAAAGTAACTGGTGTATGTGTACAAGCATATTGCATTTTTTTAAAAAACTAAATGGACAATATGTTTTGATTGACATCAAATGGAAATGGGATCAGGAAAAATACTGTGAAAATATCCCCTTTCTCCATTAGTGGCATGCTCTTTCAGCTCTTATCTTTATATTCCATAAGTTATTTTTCTCTCAGTGTTTTAACAAAAACAAAACAAAAAAACCTGAGCAACATAAAAATCCTTGCATACCTTGTTTGAGAATTTTTAAATGTTTTTCATTTATCATTGTAAAACCAAGGACAATTTTATAACTTTTTTGTACATAGCTGTTACATGTAGGGCAATCTGTCTTTAAGTAGGGATAAATTACTCCTCAAAAAAAATCCTTAGATTGTTTTCCTTTTAAGTCAAGCATCTTGTTCAAATAAATTTCTTGTTTAAAATGAAAAAAATAAAAAGGAATCCTGGCATGACAGGATAAGCCTAGACTATCATGGTGGGCCCTTAATCATCCAGTAATAGGTATCCTTTGAAGAGGAAGGCAGAGGTAGATTTAAGACTGACAAAGAGAAGGAGGCAATGTGACCACAGGGGCAAAGATTGGAGTGATACAGCCACAAGTCAAGAAATGCCAGCAGCCACCAGTAGCGGGAAGAGACAAAGAAGAAATTCTCCATGGGCTTTTGGAGTGAGAGCAGACCTGCAAATACCTTGATTTCAGACTTCTGGTCTCCAAAACCATGTGAGGGTAAGTTTTGTTTCAACTACCACCAGTTTTGTGGTACCTCATTATAGTAGCCACAGGAAACTAAAACTCACACCATAAATAAATTTCATAAGCATCTACCTGCTAATCCCTTTAGTAGAAACAAACAGAGTAAGTCTGGGACAAAAGTACAGTGTTTGAGCAATTCAATAAGTTTATAGATCTGATTGTGCTCATTATCATCTGTTGTGTTGCTTATAAGACAGCAATTGCTTCCTTAGGCTTTTAAAGAGAAAAGGTGGCTATAAATTCATTCAGGAAAATATTAACATAATCACTATTCAGAAAAAAATTTCTTATAAAACTAAATTGGAAGTTATGGGACTCGAGTGCTAATATTTTTAAAATTACCTTTCAAAATTTTAAAAATTTGGCAATGCTAATACAGCACCCTGAGGATGTTAACAGGAAGACTTATCCACCAAATGTTAGGAAATTGTTTCACAAATACTATACACTCTCTCTCTCTCTCTCTCTCTCTATCTATCTATCTCTCATTAATTAAATGTCTATTGGGTTTTGAATTTATAGTGAAACCTAATGTTGCAATTAAATGAACAAATTTTCCTGTAAAAGAAATTTCTGATTCAAGAAGAAGTTGCCTTTAATTTCATTCAGTTTAAATAAAACATGTGAAACATGTTGATTTAAAAATATTATTCTATTATGTAAAATCATATTTCATCTTTATTTTCATTCATTACATTATTTTCAAAAGGTTTTCAATTCCTATGGCAAAAGTTGTCTCAGTTTACAGTGTTAAATATCATATTATGCAATTATGCTAACTTTCAGCTATTTCCTATGGACACTAGTAGTTGGAACAGGGAGAGAAGCTATAAAACTTAAGTTCTAGAGAAATTAATCATTTCTCAAAGATCAACTAAGTCAGAGTTGAGAGAAAAAGCTGAGGAATGAGAGATATCCAGTTTGTGAGACAAGTTAAAAAAAAATGTAAAAGTTATGCAATTCCTCTATAGGGAATTGAATTACCTACACCATATTAATAAGTCTGATATCAGACCTTCTCACTTAGCATATTAAGAAAATTTATTTTAGTTGCCTGCTGAGTCACAGGTGGATCCAGATAAAGCTGGCTGCAGCTATTTGTGTGTTGTGGGGATTGTTTTGTTTTGGTAGAAGAAGTCTGATTCCAGTGATGCTATATGCTGAAATGGAATTTTCACTGATCAGCTCTTCTGGGCCAGGAAAAAGGTTTAGTGCAAGAATTTCTCTAGAACCAACTAAAGAAGGTTTAATTATGGACAGTGTAAAAGAACTTGGTTCCAAGTTCAGTTTAAGAAAACAAAGCTGTAAAAACTTGAGACAGGAAGCTGTCCTGACCACATTGTGTTGGTCACAGATGGTGACTTCATAGTGTTCGCAGAGAACCCAACCCCCATTCTGAAGTTTTAGGGGGAAGAGATTTATTCTGGAATTCCTTAATCTTAACTTCCTGCTACACAATTGGAAGGATCAGGATTGATGCACTCAAATGGAGATGCAAGGACAACTGCTGCTCCTCCACTAAGGCCCCAAAGCATCTGAGAGGGCCAAAAATTTCTAGAAGGTGCTTCTCATGGTCTTCAAAGATGATTCATACTTAACTCCCCCATGTGCCTTTATCTCAGTCATTCAGTCACCTAAACGTCTAGTCTGTGCTGGGAAAGGTTGAGTTAAAGAAGCAGTCTAGCTGAAATCAGAGACCCAATATACCTAACTCAAAAGTGGCAGTGATAGGGATAATAATGGTCCCCCCAAAGATGTTCATGTCCTATTTCCTGGAACCTTAGGATGTGTTACTTTACATGGATAGGGGGAAATAAAGTTGCAGATGGAATTAAAGTTACATGTTGGATGGCTCTGAGATGAGATTATCCTAGATTCCTGAACCCAGTGTATTTATTTACAAGGGACCTTCAGAATGAAAAAGACAGCCTGGAGAGGAAGACGACTTAGCATACCATTTTGGGCTTTGAAGATGGGGTGGGGCAGGCATGAAAGCTGTAATAGACAAATAAGCAGATTCTCCCCCAAAATCTACGGAAATAATTGATTTTATTCTGGTGAGACTCATGTTAGACTTCTGAGACTCATGTTAGGCTTATGAACTACAGAATTCTCAGATAAATTTGTATTAATTAAGCCAATACATCTGAGTTAATTTGTTATGGCAGTGATAGATGATTAATACACGGGAATTCACAAAAGAACACAGAAACAGAATTGGAATTAATTCATGCTTCAAAATCTAAAACCATTGTCACATGCATGGGAAATCACTGTAGCTGACAAGATGATATTAGTATTAGAGCATAGCACAGGTACTTTGATTTTGAACTAGCAGTGACATACCTGTACCATGCTTTGGATATAGTTTGAATGTGTTTCCCAAGGTGTCGTATGTTCAAATTTATTTCCCACTGTGAGGTATTAAGAGTGGGGAAACATAATCTGACAATGGTGTTCGGAAGTAAGGGCTTTAGAATTAAGGTAAGTTTAGAATTAAGATAAGGTTAGCTTTAGAGTTAGAGAAAGACATCAGGTTAGATTCCCATGTGATTGAACACTAGTGGATTTATAAGAAGAAAAAGAACAGAGAAGACATACAGGGATACATTCGTGTACTGTCTCTTTCCTTGTTGATGCCCTGCACTGCCTCAAGAAACTGCCTGTGAGAAGCCATCACCAGATACAGCCACTCAGGCTTGGACCTCCAGAACTGTGAATCAAAGTAAATCCCTCCCTTTAAGAAGTAACTTTGTTCAGGTATTTAATTATCAGAATGAAAAACAAATTAATCTGCTTCTAAGGAATGTTAAACAGAAATAAGAGTACTAACCAGTATCCCAGCTCTACAGGAGGAGAGAAGCCATGCTCCAAACCTGGCTCACATATTAGCACAATCAGGGTGCCAGAAGAGAGTGAGCCTGGAGCCATATTATAGCCAGGTTCTATGGTATTTGTCCCTATTTAAAATTATTTATAGAAGTTATTTATGTAACTTCACAGTTACAGCATATGTGATAGTTTCAGAACATGTTGAAGTTGCATATTTCCGGGATTTTTCTCTTTAATTTTAAGCAATTTAAATCATCTGACTTGTGGTAATACTGTTCAAACCATCGATGATATGTTGGACACCTTTAAGACACATGTATACAGAGAGAGAGAGAATATATTAGTTCACTGTCTTTACTTCTTTTTTCTTTTTCTTATAAAACACTGACGTGGTAGGCAGACCAACTGGGCAGGGTAGTTCTGATCTATACATTTATCCATGTCTTCTTGTCACTCCACCATACTTTAAGGGATGACTCTCATCCACATGGTACAGCATCATGATGCCCCATTCTAGGTCACAGGTAAGGAAAAGAAGTAGAGTGTAAACAACTGTTGCCTGAGGGTGTGCAGGAAAATGGATGCAGTATCTCTGTTGACACCTGATTAGCCAGGATTTAGTTACCTGGCCATACCAAGGTGCCAGGGAGGTAGGGAAAGGTAATCTACAGATAGGTGGCCATATATTCAGCCAAAGCTTGGAAGATACTCTTAGTTAAGGGAAAATGGAGAAACTGGATACAGAGAATAATTAGCAATCTCTGTTCAGACAGCCAGAATAATCTCCACCAGTCAAACGAGATTCGCCCCAGGATGTTGGATATGTTTGGATCCTGCTATCATTTGCCTGATTCTGATCCACTTCTGGGGGCCTGCTTGCTTTCCCTGCATGCCCATGTGCACCTGTGTTTGCCCATAGTAGCTTCATTTTCCTTTGCCACCTGTTATAGTCTTTTTCCTTACTGTGTTCCCATGTGATCATTTTGGTTTCTGTCTGTCTGTCCCTGTCATATTCTGTATTTAAGTGGCCACCTCCCCAGCCAACCAAAATGCCCAGAATTTCAAATAGTCCAGGTTTTTCTCTTCTTTTCCCAAACAGTCTCAACCAATGACCTGTTACACAAATTATCTTCATGCTGACAATATTCAAGAGCTTTAGTCTTTTGCCAATATGCATTAGGAAAGGATGACATCAGCAGATTTCTTTTTTCGTGTTATTGACCTATACAGCAGATAAAGCTTATGCTAAATAGCCAGTGCTCCTACTTAAACAAATTGGATTGCTTCAAGACCAAATCCATGTTAGGCAGTCAATTTGCAACCTCATTCATGGAAACACATCAATCTTAATGTAATGATGTGAGTGAACTTCTGAGGTTACATCTTCAATGGGTTACATATCCTTGATATTTTTAAGATGTTTTCTTGGCATGTTGAAAGTTTTCCTTTGTAAAGAAAAGTTGAGAAAATTTGGTACAGCTTCCGGAATCAAGAAAAGAAGAAATAATTTCAGGTCAACAGATTTTTTTTTAATGATCCTAAAATGAAATATATAAATTGAGTTTGTAGTGGGGAAATGAGAGTATTCCTCCTGATTGAAGAACATTTATTTCCTGTCAAACTAGGTGATCAGTGCTAGTTTCTGTCTGTCTGTCTCTGCCATATTCTGTATTTAAGTGGTCACCTCCCCAGCCAACCAAAATTGCCCAGAATTTCAAATAGTCAAGATTTTTCTCTTCTATTCCCAGGCAGCCAAATGGCCTCAGTAGCATAAAGTATAAGAAATAAAAGAATGTGTAAAGATTATATAATTCAACATCTTTCATTTTCCTGATTAAAGGGCACATCTGGAGAAGTGAGGAAATTTTCAGCTGGGGAAGCCAAAATCAGAATCAAATATGGATGCTTAATGCAATGTACAAAAACTTGGATTTTAACAAACCTACATTTATACCCACATTTCCTTTTATCTCTTCCTGTCTCTTGCTCCCCATTGTATTCTGGTTCCATGGTTCTCATTAGACTTGGTATTCAGAATATCATTCTCTATGCTTAATATGCCTTAAATATATTTTGGAGGGTACTGGGGATTGAACCCAGGAGCACCTTACCACTGAGCCACATCCCCAGACCTTTCTATCTTTTGTGTTGAGACAGGGTCCCACTATGTTGCTGAGGACCTTGCTAAGTTGCTGAAGCTGACCTTGATATTGCAATACTCTGGCCTCAGCCTCCCAAGTCACTATGGACATGTGCCACTGTGGCTGTCACATGCCTAAAGTATTTTAAAATATTTTTGAATAAAATCTTTCTTTAGAGAAATTATAACCCAGTGAGAATATATATATTATATATATCTATATATAAATTAGCAAGGTAAATGTTAAAATACAGGTTCATTATTCATTTAATTAAATATTAATCAAACACATACTATGGCAGAAATCAAACTGGTAAATAAAAGAAGCACATTCACTAAATATAAGTATGTACCATGAGCATAAAACTGGTAATCACAAACCAATCTGAAAGGCATAGAAAATTTTCCCTGATGAAATAACAGCTAGCCAGGCAAAGAATGTGAATGAGAATGGGGGTGCAGAGAGATCTTAAGGGAGGCAACAGCATGTACCAAGGCACTGAGGCAGCAAGGAACATGCACTTTCAAGGCCAGTGTAGGTTGAACATAGTAATCATAATGGAAGAAAGACAAATGATGAGGCTGGAGGATGGGAAGGGGTTAGATCACATACAGTTTTATTGATCGTGCTAAGGCCTTGGATCTTATTCCAAAATGATTTTATGGTGATTTTTTGTTGATATATCATATTTCTGCAAAACTTCCACAAAATTGTCTAAACCTTCCAGACAAGGTAATGAAGACCTTCATAGGTGTAGCATTTAAGGTGAGAGTTGAAGAAGTAAGGTGTTTTCTAACAGGCAGATGCAGTGAAGACACACCAGTCAGAGAAAAAGAAAAAATGCATCCTGAAATACTATCATTAGAATTGTTCCCAATTCATGAGCAGAGAGAAATAAGAAATGAAGTTGGTCTAGTATGCAGGGGCCAACTCATACATGCCACTCCAGGGTGTCCGGATTGTTCCTTGCAGGTGATGAGATACCACTGAGGTCATCTGAGCAAGGAAGTGATAGGATCATGCTCAAGTGTCAGTGGAGTCATTCTGGAACAAGGTAGAACACAGGTTGGAGACAGACAGAGCAGTGCTTAAAGTGCTTCAATAGGAGAGAAAAGATATTGGCTGAATTTTCAGGAGCAATGGTAGAAAGAGAAAAAGGGAGGCAGGTATGGGGAGACCTTTGTAAAAGAAGTATGCCTTATTAACCAGAGTAGTCCCCTCTGCAAAACTGTCAGCTAACTGGAAGTCCACTGAGTTGCTATTTTAATGAAATCACTTATTGGAGAGAATAAAATAAGTATAAAAATACTTGGGCCAGGTGTGATGGTGCACACCTGTAATCCCAGCAGTTTGGGAGGCTGAGACAGGAGAATCACAAGTTCAAAACCAGCCTCAGCAACAGCAAGGCACTTAGCAATTCAGTGAGACCCTGTCTCTACATAAAACACAAAATAGGACTGGGGATGTGGCTCAGTGGTTGAGTGCCCCTGAGTTCAATCCCCAGTACCAAAAAAGAAAAAAAAAAAAATACCTGGGCCTAATTTTTGGTTCTCATCAATTGATCCACTTAAATCTGTAATGAAATGACATTTTTATTAAAGTAGATATTCCTCATGACACTTCTGGCAGAAAATTTGAAGAAAAAAGCAAAAGTTAAGGTCTTACTTTTCTAGCCTGAAAGATAGAAAAGTTCATTTGGTTCCTAAAAGTGCTCTATTAGAGAGATACATGTGCTCTACCCATTGCTTTTACCATATGCTCAAAACATTGTGATCACTTCTCAATCAGTGTTCAGTGACTAGACCAGGAGGTTGACAGGCACTGCAATGACGGCTCTTTGGTATTGAATACTCACCTGCCACTTTTCTCTGTTCTCTGTAGGTATTCAGGCAGTCTCTCTGCTTGGTCACTGTCAGTTATTAGAGGAAAAGAAGGGACTCAAGAAGTATATCTGAAATCATCAAAATCCTGCTCTAATCCTAACCAGGACCTATCACAAATAAACACTGTACTACAGATGAATGTATAGTAATCACTGAGCAGCAATTACACATTTCTAAACATTATGTATACATAAACAATCACCTGACCTTTCAAATATCAATTTATAATATATAATGAGCATTTATATAGATCATCTATTTTAATCATGAAAACAATACTGAAAGGCAGTCAGGAACCAAGGCTACTTTCTTAATTCTTTTAACTCTTCTCTCTTACAACGACCTTGCATCTGATAACTTTATAAGAAATGCTTACATTCATTTAATCTCACAGTTTTAAGAGAGTTTTAAAGGAGTTATTATCATCCCATTTTACAGATGAGCAAATTCACCTTGGACAAGTTAAATGTCTTCCTTAAGGACACACAGCAGTGTGAGAAAGGACAAGTACTAAAGCCGAGACCTTGCCAATCAATGGTCTTCTCACTAAATCATCCCTGCAACTAACTATAGACACATTGCTTGAGTGTAATGTAACTTGAAGCATCAACTACTTACGAGAGGGGCTAGAAAAATATTTTCTTCCAGGAAGGCAAACACAATACAGAATAACAATGTGACTTTCCTCTTTAAAAAATATTCTTTTTTGGAAAATTTCATGAAAATAGAAGAGAGAGAGAGAAGAAGGAGATGGAAAGGGAGGGAGGAGGGAGGACCTGGGGAAGTACTGAGGAATGAAGCATACCAAATTATGCTATGTTGTCCATGTATAAATATACCACAATGAATCATATATATATATATATATATATATATATATATATATATATATATATATATATATATTTATATGCACATATACATGTGTGTATGTGTATAGGAAGGGAGATCAATAGAGTAGAAGAAGCAATTTGGGGGGAGAGAAAGGAAAGGAGGAAAAGGAAAGGTACTGGGGAATTCAATTGATTAAATTATGTGCTTGTACAAATATGGCATAATGAATCCCACTATTATGTATAATTATAATGTGCTAGTAAATACTTCTTTTGAAGGAATTATCTTTAAAGACTATGTAGAAATAGCTTCATTCTATTAGTCAATAATTACATATTGGGTGCTTACTATGTCCTAGGCATTATTCCAGCCACAGAAGAAACAGCAGTTAATAAAAGAAAGGAAAACCCTTCCCTGGTTGATTTACAGTCTCATCACTTGAACTCTAGTGGTTTGAATAACACCAGCAGTTTCTCCACTAGATGCCAACACCAAACTGATTTGAGAAAATGAACTAATTTTGCATTTTGCACTCACCATGTGTTTGACCCACCTGAAATGATTGAATAGAGGCAATCTCCCACATGGAGACTGTCAGTTAGGTGGCCCAGGAAACTTGGGGGATGTGTAGTGGCAGATGGCTCAGAACATTGTCATCCAACGTGATTTTTGGCTGCATAAATACACAAGCTTGTCATCATGAACATGAAACAAAAGCCCACATCCCTGCAGAAAATGAAAAATTAAATACAAACAAAATGTGAATGAGTTTGTCTCTAGAAGTGAGCTTTAAAAATTCTGTATGTTTACCGTATTCTAAAGGTCACCAAGGGACTCTGGAATACCAGAGTCCCACAGTAATAGCATGGGAAGCTGTCATCCATGGTAAAAGGTGAAGTTTACATTTCCCTTCCTATGTGTCAGTGTAGTTTCTAAAGTCAATAACTGCCTGAGTATCTAGGAAGCCTGCCGACAGAGTCAAAGTCAAAATCACTGTATGCCCTTTCCCAGGTGTGATAAAATGCCTACCTACAGTTGCTTTTGAAGAATTGCATGGGAGGTAACAAGCAGCCCCAGTAAAACTTGAAGTTCTTTATTGTATTCAATCTGTGCCACCTAGGGACTTCTCAAGAGGCTCTATAGATGTCACACTTAGTTCCTTCAGGAATCTTTCACTGAATTGCTACATGCAAGGTGAGCCTGCCTCTTGTCAGCTTAGATACCCAAACCATTTGCAACTTGTAGGCAGAGGGACGAATTGGTTTTACACACCCAGTGAGGCTTGTAATGGCATTTAATTCTGTCGGGGTGCACAGTGGTGGAAGTGAAAGTACTATGCTTTCACTGATCCCCTAAGTCATCACCCTCTGTTCTCCACCTTAAATTGCTGCTCTCCAGCTCCTGTTCCCAGGCTGTGTCCTGTCTTGCCCTCTACTCTCATAACTATAGCATCACCTTTACACTGTCATCTCCCAAGAATTTGTCTCCAGCCCACCTGGATGTCTCACAAGCACAAGACTAGTCAGAAACTGAACACATCACCTCCACTTCCCTCATCCACTAGCCCACCCTGCTTGCTTGCTTGCTTCTATTTCCAGCCTCAGGGAGTCACTGCAGTCTCACACCATGTACTTTTCCCACCTAGAAATCTGAGTGACAACCCCTTCTTCCTCACTACACATTGAATCTATTGCCACATCCTTCTCACTCTCCTCCTACTTTGCTCTTTGATCTAGCTCCCTTCTGCATCCTGTCCATGTTGAGTCCTCCAGATGTCCCCCACGGCTGTTGCAGCATCCTACTGATTCCTGTCCCAGCCCAAGTTTTTCTCTCCTTGAGTCATCTTCTTAACCACTCTAATGTAACTGTGAATCTAACAATGCCATTTTACTGCTTAGATCCTTAAGTGGAATCTCAACACCTATATGTAAAGTCCAAGTCGCTTTCCAGCCGCATTTCTTGTTGTTCCTCCTTGTGCATTCCCTACCCCCATCATATTAAATACCTTGTATTTCTCCAAAGGCATCACATTTTCTCAAGTTTCCTCTGCTTGCAATGTCCTTACTCAATAATATTTTATAATTTAAGGTAACATTTTAAATCATAAGATTGCATCTTTTAAAAATATATAAATTTTGAACTTCTCTGAAAAACTAGATCTAGCAGCTTAACATCTGCATTTTCATACAACACTTGGCCAGAGCTTCAGGGCAGCCAGCTCCAGCTCCTGTGGACAGAAGCCCAATTCTCCACTTTCAAGTCCTGCTTGTTGGACTCATTCATTCAGATTACTTATTACTTATATGATTATAAACAGGGAGTTTATTAGATTGGCTTAGAGGACCATAAGCTGGATAATCCCACAATGACAGTCTGCAGGCGGAAGAGCTAGAAGACCCAGTGGCTGCTCATTCCAAGAAGCTGGAACCTCAGAAGAAGAAGAACCAATAATATAGGCCCAGTCCAGGACTGAAGACTGGAAACTCCCTGGAGAATGACTTATCAATCTGTTTTAGAAAAGTAAATGCCTGGAGTTCAATAACCTCAGACTATCGCAGCAGCAACCCAAGAACCCATCCAAGAAAAGTGGCATCTCCTCTGTGATCATCTATAGGGGCCTGCCAAAGTCCCCAGACTTCATCTCTATCTGCCACTGACACCTCAAGTATCATTAGGCCTGCTGGACCATATGACCCAAGTGGAACAGCAGCCTGCACAGCAGTCTAGACCTGTTGCAGAGTCTTCTACCATTCTGGGCCCCATTCAAAAGTAGCAGCCCTTTGAGTCACTTGGTGGATGGGTGAGAGTAACACACCAAAGTGAAGAGTGTGCTGCCTCCAAAATCCAAACAGGCCCACCAGACATTGTGCTTCTTTCTTGTTTGTAGGAGAGACCAGATGCAGCAATTTATCCTTCACCTTAGGAGTGAAGGTATATCTTGGCCGTTAGGAGGTATATCTTGGCAGTTAGGAGGTATCTTGGCAGTTAGGAGGTATATCTTGGCCGTCGCACATCACTGATCTCCTAGAAATTTTACTGAGGTAGAAAGCACTTGAATTTTAGTGGAATTTGTTTCCCATCATCTGATACCCAAATGCTCCCCTAGCAAGTGAAGAGTGATTGCTGCCTCTTGCTCAGTTGGTCCAATCAACATAATGTGATCAATGTAATGGACCAGTATGATACCTTGTGGAGGAGAAAGGTGAGAGATCTCTGCAAGCTAAATTACGACACAGGGCTGGACAGCTGATATATCCTTGAGGTAGGATAATGAAGGTGAATTGCTGGCCTTGCCAGCTAAAAGCAAATTGCTTCTGGTGGGCCTTACAGATATGGAGAAAAAACATTTGCCAGATCAATAGCTATATATCAGGTACCTAGGAGATGTGTTAATCTATTCAAGCAAAGAAACCACATCTGGTACAGCAGCTGCAATTGGAGTCACCATCTGATTAAGCTTACAATAACCAACTGTCATTTTCCAAGATTCATCCATCTTCTTCACAGGTCAAATAGGAGACTTAAATGGGGATGTGGTGCTAACCACCAGCCCTACATCTTTCAAGTCCTGGATGGTGGCACTAATCTCAGCAGTCCCTCCAGAGATGTGATATTGCTTTTGACTTACTATTTTCACATGTAGAAGTAACTCTAATGTCTTCCACTTGGACTTTCCCACAATGATAGCCCTCACTCCACAGGATAGGGAACCAATGTGGGAGTTCTACCTTGTGCTAATTATATCTATCACAATTATGCATTCTGAGACTGGGGAAATAATCACAGGATGAGTTCAAGAACCCATTGGACCGACTATGAGTAGTACCTTGGCCAAAATTTCATTAATCACCTCTTCTCCATAAACCCAACTTTGATTTGGGGGCCACAGTGATGTTTTGGATCTCCCAGAATCAATGTCAATTCAAAGCCAGTGTCTAATAGTATCTGAAAGTTCTGGTTATTGTGTTTTCCCTAATGCAGAGTTATCCTGGTAAAAGGCTTTAGGTCTCTTTGGGGAAGGGTAGGGGAAAGAGTAACAGTAAAGCTTTTTGGTACCATACCAGTGTCCTTCCTCAGGGGGTCTTGGTCTCCCTTCAGTCAAGGGGTTCTGCATCTGTAAACTGGCTCAAGTCTGGGAATCAGTTGAGGGACCATTATTCTCTACTGTCATGATTTAAGACAGACTTTTGTACATTTTCCCTGGAATTTTTCTGCTTATATAAATAAAGTAAGAATTTGGTGGGTTTCCTGTCTTTTTGACATCTGGGAACACCATGATTGATTAGCCAATGCCACAGATTTACAAGAGTCAGAACATTCTGTTCATTGCTTCTCCTTTGCTACCCATTATGGTAAATATGACCACCTTGTTTTTGGCAGTTGAGTGCTGCTACTTGGCCCCTGCCGTTTTGGAATCTAATTATAATCAGCACATTTAAGTTTCCCAATTGAGTGACTGCAGCTTCCACTGCAAGGTCTGGCATACAGAGAAGAGCAGTTATAGAGTTCTTCAAGGATGCTGGTGCTCCTCTCACTAGTCTGTTTTTTATAGTATTGGTGAAGGATGTGTTTTCTGGATGCTCCTGGTATGGAGAAAAGGGTCATATAAGGCAAATCCACTCCAGCATCCCAATCTCTCTGAGCCTGTGAATCCCTTTGGCAACAGAAAATCAAGGGATAGCAGTCATTTCCAGTTCATTCACTGTAGGCCATCTTTTGACCCATATTTTAGCCAACCAACCAACTAGTTATTACCCTTTTTAACAGTGGGAGCTACTGTATTAAACCCAGAACCTCTGCTTAA
The DNA here is from genome assembly GCA_004024805.1 of Geosciurus inauris. Lineage (NCBI taxonomy): Eukaryota > Metazoa > Chordata > Mammalia > Rodentia > Sciuridae > Geosciurus > Geosciurus inauris. The sequence goes on from PVHX01003222.1 coordinate 111,035, forward strand.
TGGACTCATATTAATAAATTCAGCCTGATTTAATTTTGTTTCTTCCACCATTATCCCACACCTTTAAAATCCATTCCCATATTAGAAAACTTAAGAAGTTCCTTTGGAGCCGGGCATGGTGGCACATGCCTGTAATCCCAGCAGCTTGGGAGACTGAGGCAGGAGGATCACAAGATCAAAGCCAGCCTCAGCAACAGTGAGGCACTAAGCAACTCAGTGAGACCCTGTCTCTAAATAAAATACAAAAAAAAAAAAAAAAAGGCTGGGAATGTGACTCAGTGGTTACGTACCCCTGAGTTCAATCCCCAATATCAAAAAAAAAAAAAGTTCCTTTGGTGTGTAGCATACCTCCTCACAGGTCATACTGTCTACCTCACCACTAGGGGCCTGCTTAGACTTGAATATAGTTATAGTGCTAGAGGTGAAAGTGGGTGGTAAGGGTGGGTCCTGAGGAGAATCAACATTGAGCAACTGCATCATGGAAAGTCATTATGGTTTCCATAAGCAAGGTGAGGTTCATTGGCATTTGAGTTTGCAACCCTTGACCTACAGATATGCCAAAGCTAAAAATAAATAGATAAGTAAAAATAATTGATCAGTGATTCACAGTGCTTCCAGCATGGAGGATGATTGGAACAGCATGACTTATTGTAGCTTTAGTGAACAAAAAAATTCTGTCCTGTTATTCTGAACTATTCCAGGCATTTGGAGTAACAGATTTGGTAGGATAAGGTTATATTTATTTAGTTCTTGGAGGAGAACACTACGCTTGAGAAAGAGATTTTGTTTCAGAATGTAAACATTAACACTAAACATGGTGGTAAGCAAGACTAGTCAGCCCAGGCGTTAACATAATTAGGGTGCTACCAGAAGAACCCTTCCGTTCAAGTGGCAAACGCTATGTTGGCAGACTTCCTGACCTATGAAAAACTAAGATATCTAGGAGCATTGAAGCTGAGTCAGAGGCTATAAATATGGCTTGAGATAAGGAAGGTTTTCTTAGGAAATGAGAAAGCTTTGTGTGGCTACATGCAGGTGAGCCAAAAGCCAGGACTAAATGACAGCTTGCCTTCTGTCCTCCTGAGCTGGCTCTTCAGAACACCAGCCAAAACGAAAATGGTAACACTTGTGTGGGCTGCTCTGTGTTGTAGCATTTGTAACAACAGAACACTTCACACAGAAGGAAGTCAGCACATTCCCCAGATGATGAGAGGTTTCCTCCAAATCTGTCCTCTCCACCTGCAGCCTCAAAAAAATCACCTTTCACTTCTCTTAGCAACCTGGCTCCTTGTGACAGAGAACAAAATGACATTTGAAGAACTTAATTGGGCCTTTGCTATTGGCTGATAATTATGATTACTAGCATATTAAGATTATTGAGTGTAAAATAGTGAGATTGCGTCTTCTAACAAATTGCTGGTATACTTTTCACCTTACTCCTGCCACCAAATTCACATGTGAAAATGAATTCTTAATGAATACATTCAACATCCATTGTTTACAGCGTAATAGAGTTAGAAGTGTGTACTCTCTTGGTTCAAATCCCTACTCACGAGGGTTCTAATGAAACTCAAGCAAATTTTTTAACCTCTCTTGAGTCATAGTGTCCCCATCACAGGCTTGGTGAGCATATTCATGGCTTTAAACCACAAGATTCTTGAAGATATGAAAGAACTAGATCTCATTAGATTTTCCGTCTCTAGCATCTTGCCTGGTGCCTAGAATACAGAATAGTTTCAGTAAATATTTATTTCAAATGAGTAAATAACAGGAATTAGAAAAACTGATTTTCGTGTTCAATTCTTCCCCTAAAGATGTGAGAAATAACTGCTTTAGATGCAGTTCTGTATTTGCTGACAGACTTAGAGGAGTTTTGGATTGGAAAGAAATGCAGAAAATTTACCACATTCTTCTAGCTAATAAAAATTTGCATAGAGTGTTTTGTATACAGTGTGTATATGAAAGTAGTACAAACTGAGAAATAATCCTAAATTGGACAAGGTTGAGCCTGGAAATGTAGCTCTGTGAGCGGTCTTTCCACCTTCATATGACCTGTGGTTTGAGTATTATGAAAATATATAGAGAAAAAAGAAAGCCAAATTATATGTAATTCTCCTTTTCCATGAAGATATTTTCTACTCCTATTTACCCTGTTCTCAAAAGAGAGGGCTACTTTGAATCACAGGAGTTCTGATAACAAACTATACTTGGACTGAGAAGTATGGTTTTTCCCACTGAGGCAATCTTAATTGAGGAGTTGAGGAACTAAAAGGACAAATAAAAAGAGTAGTGCTCAGGAGACAGAGGGGGAAATCAAGGAGAGGAAAAGGGACATAGAGACAGGGAGAGCTTGGTAGTGATGTTCACTCTTGCTGGAGTACTATTTCCCCCTCCTCATTTCTAAGGCATATTGAGTATCTTATACTGTTTGATTACCAAAGGAAATGAGTTGTATCTTTATTTAGTCATTTATCAAGCAATATTCATTAGATACTGATAGTAGCTGGTATGCTATTAATATATTAGATTATTTTATCTAATTTTTTTAACAATATCTAATAAATATTGAAAGAACTGAGTGCCATGTTGCCCCAAAATTAATATATTGAAACCCAATCCCCAATGTGATAGTATTTGGATGTAAGAACTTTGGAAGATAAGATCATGAGAGCAGAGCCTTCATGGATAGAATTAGTGCACTTGTAAAAGAGATTCTGGAGAGTTCTCTTGCCTTTTCTGTCATGTGAGGACACAGTGAGAAGACAACTGTCTATGAACCAAGAGGTGGGTCCTCTTCAGACACTGAATCTGCTAGGACTTTGATCTAGGACTCCCAGCTCCAGAACTGTGAAAAATACATTTCTGTTGTGTGTAAGCCACCAGGTTTATAGTAGTTCATTATAGTAGCCCCAGGACTAAGTATATAAGATACTCTTTATTATTAAATACATACTTTGCACTAGACACTATCCTTGGATAGACATGGACCCTGCCCTTCTGTAATTTATGTTCTGATGGAGAAAACAGACAATCCACAACTAAACCTATAAGTAAGGTAATTATGTATTATTATAAATTGCATGAAGGTGATTTTAGGGGGAATGTATCTGGGGAAGAAATGGTGGTAATTTAGGCAAAGCTGTAAGAAAAAGAACAGATTAATTTAGCTTTGCAGTCACTCACATCCCTGAGCATTCATGGCATCAGTCTATGCTATCTGTATTTTCAAACCAAAACCAGGGCACATGGATTGACAAGTTTAGGTGTGCTTACAGGGTGACTAGAACAGAATATTTCAAATCAGACTATTTTGGAGAAAAACCTAGGATGAATATCCACTCTGTCTCTAATTGTGCCTAGCCTTATGCATCTTGCATGGGGAATAAAGAGGCAGAATTCTTAGCTCAATACGATTTATGAAAAGTGTTTCCTAAGTGCTATTATATAGAAATTTCAAGAAGTTCCTAGGCAAAGGGGTTGGGGAAGGTGACAGAGCAGAGGTTTTAGCACAGCTTATTCTCTGTGCCATCCATCCCCTGCCAGTGGAAGGTGTGAACTGAGTGTGCACAGCCAACCTTCCCACCCTCTTCTCACCTTCCCTATTATCACTGCTCCATTTGCACCTTACTCCTGCTCTCCTATTAGCACTATCCCATTTCTAAATTAATTGGAGAAAACTGTTACCAAAATTCTAGCCTTCCTCTCAGTAACAATATAGGTTAACATCTTCCTTCTCTCCTTCTTTTTCTCCCTCCTTCTTCCATCTCTCACCCAAATTCTCATTTTCTAGCAAAGTTTCATTCAGGACGTCAGAAAGTTCCAGACTAAAAATGTTTAAAATCCACTGTGGTAGAGAAACACAGTTTCTGAGAAAAAAGATTGATAATCAATATACTTAAATCAGGTAATATATACTTGTAAGAACTTTCAAATATTTAGTAAAAAGAGTTGTGATATGTTTTCTATCTGAAAATGATGATATTTCTAAAATGGCAGCCATGATATGGCAGCCATATTGTCCCATACTGTTATTTTCTAGCCATTGTCTCTTCACCTGTTTATGGAGAACTTTTTGCATGACAGCTATAGTGCTAAATACTAAGGGACATATGAGCAGGAAATCTGTCAGTCAGCTTTCTGTTGTTGTGACAAAATACCTGAGGAAATCAACTTAATAAATGCAAAGATTTGTTTTGGCTCATTGTTTTGGAGTTTTCAGTCCATGGTCACCTGGTTCCATTATTTTAGGGCCTGTGGTGAGGCAGAACATCATGGTGGGGGAAGAGGGGGTCATAAGCTGCTCATCTCATGATGACCAGAATGCAGAAAAAGAAAGAAAAGGACCAGGGGCCCAACAGCCACTCTAAGAGCACACTCCCAATGACCACCTTCTTTCCATTAGGCCCTACCTCCTAAAGATTCTATCTTTTCTCAAAAGCTCCAGAGGCCAGTGACCAAGCCTTCAGCATATAGGCCTCTGAGGGATAATTAAGATTCAAACCATAAGAGATATACTCCTACTCCCTAGAAATAATCATGTAATGGGGTGACTGGGACCCCATAAGGAAGCATAGTACAAGATAAGCTGTGTAAGAAATACCTTCACAGTGGTATATGTTTCCATGGTAGAACCAAGGAATGAATGGGATAGCAATTCCAACACAGCCTTGGGAAGGCCTAGTAGAGCAGGAGGATTTGAGGAGAGACCAGATGACACCATCTCTAACTGCTTGAAGGCAGCCTTGGGTCCCTTTCCTCCATTAGCCATCCATGTTTTGGATGTTAGGTGATTGAATCTGGCTCTGTAGGCTCACATGGGGTGTGTTTGTTATGCAGCAAGATGGTATTGTGACAGTGAGCAAGCGTCCTCAGGTCACCACTTACTCTCTACTTAAATTTGGACAACTTCATCTTTGTACTCATTTTTCTTGACTATAAACTGGGATAAAAAGTATTGCCTACCTAATGGAGTTATTGTCTGGAATAAGCATATGTAAAGAATGTAGAATAGTTCAAGAAGACTTACTAGCACCAACTGATGTTGCCATTTGCTAATTATAGTGGCCCACTGTTAAAGAAGTATGTGAGAATCATCTTTGATCCTAATGGAATTGTGTTTATTCAACTTTCATACAGATACTCCTTCATGGAGTCACAGCCAAATATTTACAACCAAGTCCTTGCTCTCTAGCACTAGGAGGATGAGGAAAACAGTTCAGATCCAGCAGTTGACATCACCAGCCACTCTGTGGTTTCCTGGGAACCAGCCAACTGCTGAGGTCAGGGGTACCCAAGGGAACACTGAGCCATTTGGGAACCAAGCATTGTCTAACCCATGCTCAAACACAGATGGGATAGTGTTTTCACATCAATGTTAATGTTCTGTTGAGATAATCAAATGCAATGTTATTTAATACCCTTCATAGTAGCTTTTGGCCTTCATAGTTTGATGACAATACCAAGTTTATGATATAACTATACCTTACATTTTTAAAACACTTAAGTGGATTATCAAAATTATGTATTCCTTCAACTGAAGAAAATATCCATTGGGTGACTACTATTTGCCAGGCATTATGCTAAGTCTTGGTGACACAAGAGTAAATGCAATACAGCCTCTGCCTCAAAAGGCTGTTGACCATGTGTAGCCATCAGGGAAATGCAAATCAAAACTTCCCTGAGATTCCATTTCACCCGAGTCAGAATGGCTATTATCAAGAAAACAAAACAATAACGAATGCTAGTGGGGACATCGGGGGAAAGGAAGGAACACTTATGCATTGTTGATGGGAATGTAAATTAGTAGAGCTACTATGGAGAACAGTATGGAGGGTCCTAAAAAAGAAGAAAAAGAATAAAAAACTACAAATAGAACTATAATATGATCCAGCTATGCCACACCTGAATAAATCCCAAAGGAAGTGAACTCAGTGTATAAAAGATATCTGCACACCCATGTTTATTTTAGCACTATTCACAATAGCCAAGATATGGAATCAGACTAAGTGCCTGTCAACAGATGCATGGATAAAGAAAATGTGGATATATACACAATGGAGTGTTATTCGGCCATAAAGAAGAACAAAATCATGTCATTTGCAGGAAATAGTTGGAACTGGCAATCATCATGTTAAGTGAAATAAGCCAGACTCATAAAGTCAAGGGTTGAATATTTTCCCTCATCTGTGGAATCTAGGAAAAAGAGAGAGAGAGAGATGACCTGAAAATAGAAGGGAGACTTAGGAACAGGGAAGGAGATGGGGTGGCAGAATAAAAGAAGGTAATAGGAAGAGTGGATACAATCAAAGAACATTATACGCTTGTATAAAATTGTCACAATGAAACCCATTATTTTGTGCAATTAATATGCACTGATAATTACAATTTTTAAAGAGTTTTATAATCAAACAATTACAGCACAGATATTGAGTGCTTGTTAGGATTAAACAAGGAAGTCTATGAGGACACAGCAAAGATGCACAACCCAGAAGCTGCTTCCCAGAGGAAGTTCTGTCTAAGGCTGAGATTTCTGGTCCAGAGCCATATATCAATGCTGGGAGCTCTGTGAATATTTGTGGAGGAAGACATTTCTCTGCACAGGTTAAGAGAGCCCTCTCAATTCCTTCCCCTGCCTTTTCCCTCCTGCTATACTATCCTCACCACATGACCCTCCACAAAGCCTTACTCACCACCAACATGACCATTTAATTAACTAGTGCGCACAGGCTGAAGAACACATCCAGCTCATGACTAGACAGCAGAAGCAGCCCTTTCTGGCCCTATCAATTGCTGTAGTCTTGCAGTTTGGTCTCTGAGAACTCTGAGTGTTCTCACCTCTCCCGGACAAGGAGCTGGCCCTGGCAGGCAGCCACCACTCTCCTAATCTAAGGTCAGCCTTTGTCTCCTGGAGAACTCAGCTTTCACTTTTGTGCCCTATACCATGGAAACTGTAGGGGCAGGGGGTGATAAGGTGATAAAGCTCTAATAAGCAAAGACATCCAGGCAGGCAATATAATAGGTGCAGACTGTAAAATAATAATAACATAAAATAACTGCGGGGCATTGTGAGAATATAGAGAAAGAAGCCAAAAAGTCCACTTCTGGGTCAGAATTAGGTCCCAGGCAGTTTTCCTGTTAATCACTTTATTTTCTATAAAATACAAGGGGCAGTTAGGCTAGATGGTTGGGTTTAACTTGAGTAAGATTGACAGCAGTGTCCAGGTTTCCAAATCACTGACACTTCTACCCCTGCTCTGCACTCCTAGCAGTCAATTTTAGAATGTGCTTCAGGAACCCACCATCAATTCTTTCATTGCTATAATTGCATATATAACAATATAATTGCACATAAAAACAATATGCAATTATAACAATACCTCTTCTGTTCCATTTTTCCGTTCCAAGCTTACCAAAAAGAATGGTCTTAAAAGTAGTGCCATAGTACCAGCCATGTTATTTCATACACACACAGACATGCTTTGTGTTGCCAGGGGGAAAGGCAAAGAGGAAAATCAGAAAAAAAAGAGGAATGAGCCCCCCAAAAAAGAATTTGTTTTTATTTAATTGACCTTTAGAGGAAATTATTTCTACCCAAGGATAAAACACACACTCTCACACACTCACAAAATTGGCCTAGAAAAGGATCAGGTCCCATGAACTCAATTTTATTAGCATTCTGTTCTAGATAACCAATGAATTAAGAGATGAGAGGATATTTTACTCAATTACGGTTACATAAAATCTGTGCCTTTTTCCACAGTGCCAATTTCTTAAAGGCTAAAAAAGCATTTTTAAATGTTTCCTTTTGGAGACATTTATTGACAACCCTGCCTTCCTAGAGAGGGGTGGATTCATTTAATTTCCTCCATGTTCCTTCAGCTCTTGCCTGGGAGATGGAAGAGTTCTTTATATAAATGTGGACCGGAAGGGAGGAAGCTCCACAGGTTGCCATCGAATTGCAGAATTTGGGCACCTCTTACTTTGCCCGTGGCTGCTTCTCCACCACGTGGCTAATACCAGACACAAAAAAATTATGAATAAACAAAGAATTGAATTGACCCAGTTTCTGCAGTACATGAGACATGTTTTTCATGAACATTATAATTCTTTTTTTTTTTAATTTGAGAGAAAATTAAACCTGAGTTCTGGAATTAATTTCCACTTGCCTTCCTCCGGGCAATGTGAATTGTTTATTTCGAAGATGCAGAAAAGCATAACTCTCTTTTTTCTATGTTTTAAAGACCCAATTCATTTCCTAGGGAAACCTTTTGTGTCTTTACCACTCACTTGTATGGATTCCAACTGATAATTGCAGTTGGCTCAAGTTTGACGTCATTCTGTTCCTATTTTGGGGTTAGGTTAAAGTGTCACTTATTCAAAACAGCCCTTCTTTTGTTTTTCCTGCAGTGTCCAACACTGTGGCCTTTTACACAGTGATATACAATCAATCCTTATTAAATAAGGAAGTTTCCTGGAATGTTGAGATTCATCTATCAGAATTCGAAGTGATGCACATCCACAGAAATCAGACATGTCAACATGTACTGTCATCACTCTGTGTATAAATTTCTCCCTTGCTACTGTCCCCCTCATGGAGGAAGTTCCAGACACACTAGCTTTCCTGCCAGTTTTCAAGCCAAACTTACTCCTGCATCAGATCACAGTATTAAAAGGAGTGATCACTTTCCACATATTTTGTATTTATTTGGGCAGTGTTGACAAATAAGTCTCTTGGAAGATGTACATCCCTTTCCTTGGAGGATACAGTCCTGTATAGATAATGGCCTGGTATTTTTTTCATTATTCTTTTTTGAACTGACATTTACTTTGAAAGGTTAAAGAAAAGGTTATTCTGACACCTGTTGGTACAGTAAAGCAGACTGTATTCAGGACTACTGTGACAGGTGTTAAGGCTATCACAGTAAGGGAAAGAGATTAGGCTCAACTCTGAATACAACAAAGAAAACCGGGGATTTATAGCTAATAAGCAGAGTGAGGGAGTTATTGGGTAGAAAATGACTAAGAAGGGAACATCAAGACTGAACATAAGGTGGGTGGATTCTTGCTCAACTGATTTAACAGGATTCTTGATGAAGGAGGGCTCAAGATTCACACATCATTGGTTGGAAATAAGGACTTCATCAGACATCCAGGGTGGTCAGATTTCCAGGCATGGAGATTCTCTCTAAACCATCTTAATGGGATTCTTGTTAAAACTCAACTCCACAGGACCTAAGGAAGGCATCCTGTTGAAATGAGGGCTCAGAGGAGGCTGTCAAGTTAAAGCAAGAGAGTCTTGGTCAGGAATCACTCTCAAGAATCACTCTCAGGCTTTTTTCTGCCTATTGAGCATCACTGTGTCCTACAATGAAGAACAGGGTGATGTCTAATGATTACTTTAAGGATGCCATTGTTATGTTATTGTTGATTCTCTCTCTCTCTTTCTCTCTCTCTCTCTCTGTCTATTTAAGAGTCACACCAGTAGTGCAATCATAAATGTATATAGTGTAATTATGTCTGTCTCATTCTGTTGTCCTTCCCATCCCCACAGCCCCACACTTCCCCTTGACTCCCCTCTGCACAACCCAAGGTTCCTTCATTCTTCCCTACCATCTCCCACTATGGATCTGCATCCATTTATCAGAGAAAACATTCAGACTTTGGTTTTTGAAGATTGGCTTATTTCACTTAGCATATTTTCTAGTTCCATCCATTTACCTGCAAAAGCCCTCAATTCATTCCTCTTTAAGGCTGAGTGATATTCCATTGTGTATATGTATCACATTTTTTCATCCATTTATCATTGAAGGGCATCTAGGTTGGTTCCATAGTTTAGCTATTGTGAGTTGAGATGCTATAAACATTGATGTGGCTGTGTCACTGTGGTACGGTGATTTTAAGTCCTTTGAGTGTAAACCAGGAGTGTGATAGCTGGGTCAAATGGTGGTTCCATTCAAGTTTTCTGAGGAATCTCCATACTGCTTTCCATAATGGTTGCACCAATTTGCAGTCCCATCAGCAATGTATGAGTGTATCTTTTTTCCCGCATCCTTGCCAACATTTATTATTGCTTGTATTCTTGATAGCTGCCATTCTGACTGAAGTGAGATGAAATCTGAGAGTTGTTTTGATTTGCATTTCTCTAATTGCTAGAGATGACAAACATGGTTTCATATGTTTGTTGATCAATTGTATTTCTTCTTCTGTGAGGTGTCTGTTCAGTCTCTTAGCCCATTTATTAATTGGGTTTTTGGGAGTTTTTGGTGTTAAGTTTTTTGAGTTCTTTGTATATCCTGGAGGTTAGTGCTTTATCTAAGGTGCATGTGTTAAAGATTTTTTTCCATTCTGTAAGCTTTCTCTTCATGTTATTGATTCCTTTCTGAGAAGAAGCTTTTTAGTTTGAATCTATCTCATTTATTTGATTCTTAATTTTACTTCTTGAGCTTTAGGAGTCTTATTAAGGAAGTCAGGTCCTAAGCTAACATGATGAAGATTTGGGCTTACTTTTTCTTCTGTTAGGCGCAGGGTCTCTGTTCTAGTGCCTAAATTTTTGATCCACTTTGAGTTGATTTTTGTGCAGGGTGAGAGATAGAGGTTTAATTTCACTTTGCTACATATGGATTTTCAGTTTTCCCAGCACCATTTGTTGAATAGGCTATCTTTTCTCCAGTGTATGTTTTTGGCATCTTTGTCTAGTATGAGATAACTATATTTATGTGGGTTTGTCTGTGTGTCTTCTATTTTGTACCATTGGTATACATGTCTATTTTGATGCCAATACCACAAAATATAAAATATAAAGAAGGGAACCCTTCCAAACTCATTCTATGAGACCAGAATCACCCTGATACCAAAACCAGACAAAGACACATCAAGGAAAGAAAACTTCAGACCAATATCCCTGATGAACATAGGTGCAAAAATTCTCAACAGAATTTTGGCAAATCACATACAAAAGCATATTAAAAAGATAATTCACCATGGTTTAAATTCTAGATGTCAATACATGCAAAAATGTACTCACTTCTCCATCAAGTCTCAGATGCAGCCAGTTAGCCTCCATGAAGCTGTTGCATTTCTTTCATGTTATTTCAATCTATTTTCCACATACTTCACCCTAAATATAAATATTTCTTTTTTTTATTTTTTAGCTTGAGATTTCCAAAAACAGGAACTCTCTGTTCACATTCTACACACTTAGATCAACATAGCCAGAGGACTTCTCTTCATAGGTGAATACAGAGAATATCTTCACACTGTTTTATAGTATAGAATGTATACATGTTTATAATATTGAACTATTGAATTCTAAAGCCACTGTCCAAAGGGTATGACTAAAGGCAAAACATGAGAACGCAATGTGTATTCTCAAACATCCTGCCCTTTCTGAGCTTCTGTATTCTGTTTGTTCCATTTGATGCCTTACCTCTCCTCTACCCTCTCAAACTGCCTCCTCTTTCAAATCTTCTATGCAACATAAAAACTGAGAGACCTGAATGCAGAGGTTCCTGATACACAAAAATGACAATGTCTACATCCTATGAGATACTTATATTCTGTGGTAATAATCTCAAACAATGTAGAGGAAATGTTTGAGCAATTGGAGTTTCCCAGCAACCCCTCAAATCACAGCTCATCAGCAATACTTACCCTGATTTTGACTCTATTTATAAATTCGATCATAAATATTTTTCAAAAAACATTGGATCCATAGACACATAGTTACCTATATCTCTACTGCCAGTGCCTATTTTTTATTCTTTATCCTGTTGTGTTTTTCCTATTCTCTAGAGTCAAATTATCTAAGCTTATACTCAAATTACAAGCTTAGCTAAGGCTCTTCTTCCTCATTCAAAAGAGGAGAAAAAGACTGGAGCTGCAGCTCAATGGTAGAGCACTTGCCTAACACGGGCAAGGCCCTGGGTTCTCTCCCCAGCATTGGAGAAACAGAGAAAAGACAAATAATCTGAGATAGTTCTTTCATTTACCATGATTTATTTTAGAACACAGAACAGTGAGGCAAGATGTTTTTACTATTATTCTTTCTTCATTTATATTTTTCTGGAAAATATTTTTAGTATGAATATCTTAAATTTTACTTAACATGTTAATTTTTGATTGATTTTATATAGATTCTTGGTTAAATATTCCATAAAATAAAAGAGAAATGGGCCTCTGAGGTAATGCAAGAGCTCTGAATCAACTGTCACTTAAATCAATGTAAGGTGCAGAGAAACTCCAAATCTTAACTGGAATCGGCCTCATTCTGTGTAATTCCATTTCAGATGACTGGTTTCAGTCTTCTCTTATAATTATTTATTTCCAAATAATTTCAGATTTTCTGAAAAGATTGAGAGAAGTACTCTCATTTAATTTTCATTTAGTTTCTTCCTTTGTTAATATTTTACATTGACAAAAGTTTCTTTTTGTCTGTTCTCTATATATTTTTTATTCCCTCCCTCCCTTGTCTGTCTCTCCTGATACTTCTCCTTTTCTTTCTTTCTTTATAAATAGATCACAGAGAAAGAAAAGATATGTACATATTTCTGTGTGTCTGTGTATATGTGTGTGTGTGTGTATGTATACATGTGTGTCCTATCTCACAAATCCACCATCTAGAAGGGGAAGAAAGGTAATAAAATCATAAGCTAATAAAAAAAAGACAATTCTGGTTCAGGACAAATAAACTGAGTGACACATGAAGATACGCATTTGTGTCAAATACATCTCTTGAAATAAACTCTTTCTTGGGGGACGTGGTACTGTATGAACAATGCCTGCTATCTTTGAAATGATTGTTTTGAATAAGTGTTCCCTTTGGAATCACTCTTCATCTTTTCTCAGCCTATCAAGCATCTCTATGTACAGAAGTAATAGAGTGGCTTCTAATGATCATTTCTTAAGCAGGTACTTCATCATGGTATAAGTTGATATCCATCTAAGAATATATTTTTAAAATGGAACCATTTGAGAATATACTGTAGACATAATGACTCTTGACCCCTAAATAGTTCAATATATAATTCTCTTTTATCATCATAAAGCAAGTATTAAAATCAGGAAGATAACATTGATACAATACCATTACCTAATACATAGTCTTTATCTATTATCAATTCTTCTTATCTGGTCCTTTATAGCCAAAAAAAAAAAAAAAAGAGAGAGAGAGAAAGAAAAGAAAAAGTGTGTTCTAGTGGGTTTCTAAAGTTATTTTCCTTGGAAAACTAAGATAGAGGGTTACAAATATTTGATTTTCCCTTACCTTTATATATTACAAGTTCTTTGAATAATTTTAACTTACTTTTATAAACAAGAATGTATACTAAATTTTGACACATTGCTGCCCACATAAACATTAATATGTGCTGCCTGTGGGGTGTATTTTTGTATCAACCTTGTTCCTCCTGTTCCTCTTGAATTAGAGAGCATTGCAGCATTCATTCACTTATTCTCCCATCCATTTAGCAGGACAGGTAATATTGAAGATCAACTAGAGCACCATTCTGGGTGACATGAGCTATTAAGAAAGTGTAATACAGGGTATGGATGTGGCTCAGTGGTACAATATTTGCCTATGTGTAAGGCTACATGTTCAATCCCCAGCACCACCAAAAAGAAAAAAGAAAAAAAACTGATAATTAATAGCTGTTTATCTGTAAATATTGTAAAGCCCATAGAAATAAACCCAGAAGCTAAGGCTGATAAAAAATTAGACTTATCCATAATTCCTTATTTAAGAAAAATAAGCCTCATCAGTTTTTTGATTGAGTTTGTAGAAGTCAAACATCATTACCTGGAAGCTGGAAAATAAATGAACTATTTGTAAAATAAATAAATTTGTCCTATCTTTCTATTTTTGGATTTTAAATAATTTATGGTATGAAAAAGGGATTACTTAAAAATAACTTGTCTAGTCCTATAATTTCTTATAGTTCATAAATTTAAAAAACATCATTACCTTCTATAATATGTGAGTGCTGATTAATTTACTTAAGTATGCAATAGTGTACAAGTATTTTATGGACATTGCAAAACTTACCCAAAAGAAAATTCTAAAGAATCAAATAAGA
>PVHX01003222.1:125203-147832 GCA_004024805.1 Geosciurus inauris
GCTTGTAATCCCAGCACTTAGGGAGGCTGAGACAGGAGAATCGCGAGTTCAAAGCCAGCCTCAGCAATGGCGAGGCGCTAAGCAACTCAGTGAGACCCTGTCTCTACATAAAACACAAAATAGGGCTGGGGATGTGGCTCAGTGGTCGAGTGCCCCTGAGTTCAGTCCCTGGTGCCAAAAAAAAAAAAAAAAAAAAAAAGAATCAAATAAGAATAGATAAAAATAAAATTTTTAATGATTCCTTCCTTCACTCCAGGGGATCATTGTGTATGCTCCTTAGGGTTCTTGTACATGCTTTCCTTGGGCCAGTATTTATCTTCAAGGCTGAATTATTTCATGTTTTATCACCTACTCCAAGTTATTGCTTTATGGTCATGACTCTTATAGCTAGACACTTGTTTCAAGGTCATTTTTTCCTTGAAGAATGCACATTCATACACCTATGTAAAGGTCATTTTATTGGGTCATGCTTATTCATTCCATATTTGTTTATAAATATTTATCCACCATTGCATGACTATTACATTTTTACCTTGTCATAAAATGTTAGATAAGACACTTCAGGAAACATTTGTGCTGGAGATAAACAATGATGAATTAAAGAGATGACTAAATGGAAAACTATTTTTACCATAAGCAGTGCCACCCACCCAGTCCTCCTAAAGAATGATTTCACACATTGAAAAGATATAGATAACTCAGGAAAGAGCATTCTTCTAAATTAGTTGTAATTTCATGTTTAGTGCAATGTGAGAAGGAAATGGGAACGAAACAGCTAAAATCTATATATGTGTCTATAGAACAATTATAAAATTGTTTCAGCCATAGCCCTTGGCAAACAACTAGATTATTTGGTGTCTGAAGGCAAGACTTTATTTTATGTGTCCTAATGCACTTTTGTGAAAATAGGAGCTCAAGTGCTTGTTAAGTGAATACCCGTGATTAATGAATATATGAGATTTTACATCATTTTCCCAGCTTTAATATAAATAGTTTTAGTCAGAAGTAGCAACCTGAACTGCTTACCACATTAGAAATTTTATATTCTCTCTGAAGTCTCCATTTTCACGATGCTAAATCTGTTCCTCACCATTAACTAGTGTCATACATTTGAACTTCACTTAAACTCCCTATGTTAATGGTAAACTCAATTAGAACAGTCTTCATATATATGTTTTAAATTTGTTCTTATGTGTTATACGTGATAGTAGAATATATTTTGACATATTATATATACATGGAGTATAACTTCTCATTCTTCTGGTTGTACATGGTGTAGTTACATTGGTCGTGTAATCACACATGCACATAGGATAGCAATGTCCAATTCATTCTGCTATCTTTCCTGTTCCCATTTCCCCTCCCTTCCCTTCATTCCCCTGTCTAATCCAAAGTACTTCTTGACTCCTGACATTTTAAATACATGAGGTGCTGTATTTAAATACATTTAAATACATTTAAAATACCCATTTTGCATACATGAGGTGCTGTATGATAATTTTTTTCACATTTCTTCCACCTTAGGTTCTTTGAACTTCTTGCGTGTGTGGCTGTAAGATTTTAATTAAATTTGGAGGGTTTTTCTTCCGTTATTTCTTAAATATTTTTATGACCCCGCCCACTTCAGGCACCTCAATTCATTAGGCCATCTGAAATTGTCCCATGGTGAGTTGAGGCTCTGCTTATTTACTTTTCAGTCTTTTTCGCTTTGAATTTCCTCTTGCATAGTTTCTGTTGTTGTCTTCAAGCTCACTATTCTTTCTCCAGTTTCTAAGCTGTCGTTGATCTCAGTCACTGTGCTTTTTTCTCTTAAACACTGTAGTTTTTAATCTATAAACGTGACACATCTTTTTTGGTCTTCCATATCTCTCCTCACAACATTCATGTTTTCCTCTACCTTTTCATGCACATCAAATGTAGATGTTGCAACTGTTTGAATACTTGTATACGCTAACTTTATCATCGGTATCATTTCTGGGTCTTTTTTCTAACTTTTAAAAATTTTCACCTATATTATGGACAGTATTTCCCTGAGTCTGCAAGCTCAACAATTTTCACTTGATTCCTAAGACAACTGGGAATGTTACCTTATTGGATGTTGAGTATGTTTTATTCTCTTAAATATTTTGAATTTTACATACACACACACACACACACACACACACACACATATACACATACATACATACACATGCACTCTCTCTCACGCACACACACACACATACATATATAGTTGTTACTGATAAGTTTCCAAGTAGTTAAGCTACTTAAAACCAGTTTGATTCTTTCCAGATTATACTTTGTAGATGGCACCAGAACAAGGTTTTCAAACTGTAGCCTCAGGCTAAATACAACCCATTGTCTATTTTCATATGTCCTGAGGATAACCCTGAGCGCAGAGACAAATCTAAGCCATTCTCCTCCACCCAAAGACCCAGCCCCCTGACAGCAGCCACATCATTCCACAGCTGTTCAGGCCCAGCCTGAGTTCCCACCTGCAAGTTGGGAATCCACCTCTTGGCAACTTACAAATGTTGGGCAATGAAATCCCATTCTGAGAGTCGGCCACTTACCAAGACACCTCCCCTCTAGGAGTCTGCCCCTATGAAGATGGCCAGGCTCTCTGTGGTCAGAGAGCATACCCACCAGAGTGGCTACCCTCCCCTCCCACACACTAGCCAGGCTCTCCCCCTCAGGCCAGTTCTTATCCCAAGACACAAGGTACGCCACCACATGGGATGACCCACACTGGTCAAATAGGTAGGTGAGGTGTTTTCTTTCGCATCATGTAAGTACCTATAAAATATATTCAATTTTGCTTTTTGGCCCATAAAACCCAAAATATTTGCTGCAAGAGCCTTCATAGGAAAAATTGTGGATACCTAGTTGTAGTTGTAGATGGACAGAATGTCTTTATTTTATTTATTTATTATGTGGCACTGAGGATCAAACCCAGTGCCTCACACATGCTAGGCAAGCCACTAAGCTACAGCCCCAGCCCTGATTTTGCCCAGTTATTGAGGTAACATCTTTCTGAATACTGCAATCAGTACAAATCCTGACTTCTCACATCTGAAGAAACACAATACCCATTGGATTTTAAGTTAATTTTAAAAAGTAATAATTGAGTTATTCAGAGGAGATGAAGTTTTTTGATAGAGAAATTTCTAGCAGATTTAAGTTGTATTTTGTCAAAAAAATAAATAAATAAAGCATCCACTTTGAGAGAAGCAGAAGCAGTTTTCAGAAGGTTTCCCAAAAGAAAACCTTTGGTGCCCTGTGGAAGAGCAACATGAAATTGTCCTTTGTCTTCTAGAAGGCTTTGCCAAAATAATATAGCTTCATTTAATTTTGTTAGATTCTTTTATATGTTGAATATCAACATTTTAAAGGAAATTAAATCAAAGATATAGCATCTTATTAGCCAATATCCATGAACAAGGTGATGTATTTGTATACTTAAACAAAAAGATGAAAAGCTTAGTTCCTGCTGCATATATTTAAAAAGTTAAGGGATAAGATGCAGCATAAGAGATCTCAGAGATAACAGTGGGTTTTTTTACTTTGATTTTGAGACGATCCAAACTGTAGCACATATGTCAATGAACATACTGAAATTCTTTGCTTCAAATTCTAAAACTCATAATTAGTTTGATACACAAATATTGATTTTAAGAAAGAAGAATATCTAATCAAGCAAATAAACTGGGGATTGATAGTTTAGCTCCAGAAAGCAGGGGAACATTTTTTCTCTTACTGACTCTATTCATTGAAACTTTTAATCCACCCATGATTTATGGAAATGGAAATGCATCTGCAATATGATGTGAAAATCATTTAGCTCTAGTTTTATCCATAAGGAGGGTACTTTTCTGAAGAGTGTGCTTTTCTCACCCTTAAAATGATATCCTCTTGACAGGCCAACATATCAAACTGCTTCTCAAACTACCAGCTGAGTTCAGTGTGACAGACTGCCAAGAGAAAGAAAGCTTATTTTCTTCTTGTCATTAATAGTTAATTGTTATTGCAGTTTCTCAGATGGGAAATGTGGGTTAGGGAAATAATATCCATCCTTTCTAAAAGTGCTACGATATTATTAGAGGTGATCACGCAGCAGAAAACTCAACCCATTCCTAGGGGGATGAAATGGAGTGGATATGTGGGTTTTTCTTTCTTCCCTCTCTAAGGCACTTTCACAAGTAGTCCAAGTGGCATGGTACATCAGTGTTAATGTTTCATGAGCACTCTCATGTTCTGGGACAATTTGCATTGGCGGCATTGCTGAAGCTGACCTTTTTAGGTGTAATGTGGGTGCTCGCTGTCATGCTTCATGCATTACTGAAGGGCTTACTTCACACACTGCTAACCAGTCTCTTGTGCAATTATGCATATATTGAGAACAGCATCTTACAGTGCACAGTCTTCTAATCTTAATATCTCTGAGATTTTTTAGCTTCCATAATCGGGGAGAAGAATAGAAGAAATGTGACAAATAGAGGTCAACTGATGGAGAGAAAAATAGAATTGCAGACTTTCTTTAAAGCATAGTAAAAAGGCCAAGAGATCACTTTGGCAGTCCTCACCCACTGAACAATGTGACTTCTGAGAGGCTCTTGACTGAAGTAAAGTGAGCTGAATAACAATGAAGTATTGTCTTGAACACAGAAAAACTTGTTAAGTATGAGCCAAAATTATTGAATTTTTTGCTTTACTTACTGCTTTGGAATTAAGAAAGGCCTCTATGGGAAAATGTAAATGCTTCAGCAGGTAGCACTGTTCCTTCTGTCCCCTGCTTGAGGCTACTTGACCTTGGACAAGTCACTGACCTCTCTCATTTACCTGGAACTTCCTCATTGGAAGAGTAGATATGGTAATGGAACCTAATGTATAGTGGTGCTAGAATTTAGTAAACAAGTACATGCAAAGGGTTCAGTAAATATTGGTATTGTTATTAATAGTCACAAATATCCAGCACAATCTAAATTGTTTTAGGTATCTGGAAATATACAGTGAAAGTGGCTGGGAGAGCAGCATTGCCTAGGTTGACGGTCTAAGATTTCCACTGGGTCTCTGCATGGAAGCCAACCTCTAACTGCATTGTTCATTAAAATCGCCTGTTTAACAGCTATAGCATTTGCTTTTGAGCATTTTTGCAGTCTTTTCTCTTTTTTTTTTTTTTTGAGAAAAAGTCCACAGAACTATATTATAAAATGCACACTTTGATCAATCAGATTATGAATATTATCTCTTAGTTTTGATTTTAAAGCTGCCTACAGAATTTCATACTTGGGGACATGTTTACTGAACTTCTGACATAAAATCCACATAAAATGGAGATGAGAATGTCGTATTTTGTAGGCACCTGTCAGTTCATAATAATGTCCCATGAAATTATTATTTTAGAGCAGTATCTCTCCTTGTCAGTTTTGTACTTGCTGAGAAATCATATCATACCCATCAAATGGAAGCATCTTACATTTATGCTGAAGATACTCTTTTCATATTATGTTTTTATTAATGTGAGATTTTAATACAGTGAATCTAAAGCCCCAGGTTCTCACTGTCACTGTGAAATGGCAATGACACCCAAAGGCACACGGACTTTTTGTTAGAGGCTTCACTGCGCATTCACTAATATTCATTACCCTTTAGAAGAATAATCGGTTAAATCAAATTCTAGTTAATGCTGACAAGATGTGTAGGCATGGAATTACCATAATGCATTTCAATTAGGTCTGATTTTCTTACCTGTAAGGTCTTCAAGTTAATTGGCTCAGAGAGCTTTTGTCTTTCTGTGACAGACACAATAATAATGCTGTTTTGTTAAGGGAAAAGAAACATGTATGGCATTGAGATTTCTTTTCTCATGTAAAATGCTAGTACATTTTTCACCTTAGCATTCTCATTCCAGTTGAGAAACTACTTAAATTCCCAACATCTGAGAAATATTTCTCAAGTAAGCATTTCTAGGCAACTTAAGTTTTGGTATGAATTTCATATTTATTATACATAACAATAGCATTGTTCATCAGTTCAATGTTTAAGAAAATGGCCTTTCAAAACTGATACTCAAGTCATTTTTTAAAAGTTAAATGCCATTCTAAAAGAAGTTAATGAATGCTAATTTTTTACCATTAATTTTTGCACATTCTTAGAAAATAAGAGAAAAGACCTCTATGAAAGTAATATTATATGTACATTCCTAAAAACCCACTGTTTTTAATATTAATACCAAATGTTAGAAAATATACTAGGCAATTCCACTGTCTGACATTTAATAATTGTCTTTTGCAAAACCAACTCTAGGGACTCTATGTGTTTTGAGTCATGCCATCCAACCACAGCAATTGCTTATTAATTTTTTAGATGAAGTTTTTATTGGGACAGAACTACTGAAATAACTTTAGAGAGGCTCTTCAGGGTTTAACGATCCTAGCAGATGCTTACCTGGATGGATTTATAGGGGAATTGTCCAGAACGAGGGGCCATGAATGGTGAAACCCAATGGCGTCACTGGAAAAATCCAGCTGTATTTATCTAACTGCTGGTGGTTGTTTATCCTTTCCTTCTGCGAGTGCCACATCTTACAAAAACAGATTACTAATGAGCCTTCCATTCCAAAGTTCATCTAAATAAGGTGAAAACTGGCTCAATAACATTCTGAGTTTAGCTTTGTTCGAGATTAGATAATGTATCAACAAAGGAAATGTTAAAATATATTTAAAAAAAACTTAATAGTTTCACAGGATATCTTCAGATAAGAAGTAAGCTTTATTTAGTTGTTAAGTTCTGTTTCTCCTTACTTTTAGTTAAATGGGTCATGTTAATAGATGGACTCATTTCCAATCAATCAACACTTATTGAGGATCTATACTAACGGTTCAGCCATAAAAAGTAAGTAAAAAGAAGAATGTCTGAAACTTTCTGGCAAGAAATTTAAAATATGTTGAAACAAAATTTAGCATTTAGTGGTAAAGATAGGCAAATAGATCATATGAAAGAAGGGGAGATATTGGTTAAAGAACATAAAATTTCAGTTTAGACAAGAGGAATAAGTTCAAGAGATCTAGAGTACAGCAAGGTAACTTTAGTTAATATCAATGTATTAAAAATGGGCTGGTAGATTTCATCCACTGGGAATACAAGCAACATGAAACAGAAAATTCAGATAACAGAGGCTCATATAATAAATAATAAATCCATAGGTAAGCAATCTTGATTAGATGCAGTAGCTCAACAATGTCCTATTTCTTTACTTTGCTATCTTTGGCATGTGTCTTCTGGCCTTGTGCCTTCTACCCCGTTGATATAAAACAGCTGTCGTATCTCTGAGCACCACATCAGTGTTCAAGGAAAGTTCCTCTGTAGTGCTTTCTCTGCAGACCTGAGGACTGTGCCATGTGATCATATCAGCTGTAAAGGGACCGTGGAATTTCTGTGGGGTTAATCTCCCAATAGTATCTCTATCTAGACCAACTAAGTATGGCAACAAGATAGAAGCTCTTGGAACAGAAAAGAGCAATTTCTGATTTGGGGTAAAGACACCATGGAAGCGGTGCTTCAGTTGAAACTTTTTGGATAAATGAGATTTGATAAAGGAGTTCTAAGCTACAATTCAGCAGAATAAGCAAAGGAAAGGCATGGGGGTATAAAATGACAGAGCACGTTTGGAGAAGGAACAGATAGTAGTATGGTATGTTTGGATCTAAGGGAATGTGTACATGGACTGGTAAGGATGTTTTATGTTAAGAACTTACAAAAAGATTTTGAGACTCATTGATAGAGGACTTTTATTGATGTGCCAAATAGTTTTACCTTTAGGGGTTTCCCAAAACTTACAAAATCAAACTCAAGTTCCTTGGCCTGGTGGTAGAGGCTTTGAGGATTTGGACCTAACCTGCACTGCTTGTTCATTCTTTCATAACTCTATATCCCACACTTTGCCAGTATCTTTGGTCAAATTGAATCTCTTACCACAACCACCATCTTCAAAACAACATTCTCTTTCTACACTCACCCAATGTCCCCTGCAGTGGGTTCTACTGAAATCTTCTCCCTTCCCTTTCTAAACAGAAGTTCTAGCCATTATTAAAGGCCCATCCTAAATGCCACCTTTGTATGGAATCATCTCTGATCACTTAACCTCATCTGGTCACTCTGTTTTGTCCTATTAGAGAATTTTAAGGACTTGTTACGGTCCTTTGTTGGAAAGAATAAGCTCGGACAGATCCAAACTCCTAATCTGGATTCAAATTCTGGCCAGAACAATGACTCGAACCCAGTTCCAGGTTGCTTTCTCCTCAGGCGGCTCCCACGTAGGCAATCGTAAGTACTGCAGTGGGGTGCCAATGACGGGCGTAGCTCCCCAGTTTCTCTGCATTCCTCCTGAAGACACACCTGCAGTTGATTGGTCAACTCAGGCTCCTGGGGGTAAGAAACTACCAAATCTAAGGAGGCTTTAGCTGTCACCAGTTCAGTGCCTTTTAGACACCTGGCCAGGGGAGACCACATCAGCTGTGCATGAACTGTTACCATATAAAGAACTCTCTGCTTTGGCACAACTATATTACACACTCTGCTTGTGACCAGGAACCCCTATTCACTATCTTATCACATACAATTACCTAATATTAGAGGTCTTTATGTATATACTTTAGAAATTGTAGATGAGTGGTTAAGAACATAGGCTCTGGAGTCAAACTGCCATGGTTTAAATCTCAACTCTACTGCTTAAAAGCTATGTGATCTTTAACCTCAATTTCCTCATCAATACAATGGGAAAGATACAACATATACTCTATTTAATTGTGAGGATTAAATAAGACAACTCATGAACTTTTTAAGCCAGTGCTTTAGATTGTTGATATTGCTTATCAAATTCAGATAATTGTTTTGAGGGAGAGGACTCTATCTTATTACGTTTGTACCTCCCCCAATCATAGCTAACACTTGCTATTTGGAAAATGAATTAGTGTCTAAATTAATAGTATTCTGTGGCACTAGAAAGAAGAGTGACCACTGATGCAGGGTGGCAGTAGAAATTTAAAATGAATGGATCTATCTCAAACCAGAAACTCATTACCCCCAGGAAAAGCAGCCAGGGGTTGAAGGTATAGCTCAATGGTAGAGCATGTACTTAGCATGTGCCACACTCTGGGTTCAATCCCCAGCATATCAGAAAGAAAGCAAGGGAGGGAGAAAGAAAGAGAGGGAAAGAAAGGAAGAAGAAAGGAAAAGACAGGCAGCCAGTTTCACACAAATATAAACTGCTATTAGAAATGCATATTTTAAGCCGGGCTTGGTGGCTCAAGCCTGTAATCCTAGCACTTAGGGAGGCTGAGACAGGAAAATCACGAGTTCAAAGCCAGCCTCAGCAACAGCGAGGTGCTAAGCAACTCAGTGAGACCCTGTCTCTACATAAAACACAAAATAGGTCTGGGAATGTGGCTCAGTGGTCCAGTGCCCCTGAGTTCAATCCCTGGTACCAAAAAAAGAAAAAAGAAATGCATATTTTATCATCTCCCTGGAGAGCAATTTGGTAAAATCATCAAAAGTTTCTCAAAAAACATGGACTTTGACCCAATCATTCTAATTCTATAAATTTAAATAAATTAATACAAGAAATGTACAAGGAATGTTGCAGGGAAAATGGAAACAGCATAAACATCCGTGGGTAAGGATTATTTAAATGAATTTTTAAATATTCATACCATGATAAGATAGACTCATCCTTTTGACTTTTATTAAATGAAAATAAAACAATAACATCATAGACAATATGTCTACGTCTAATAAAAAACTTGATTAAAAAATGTTTGTGGTGACAGAGAGAGAGAAACATAGAATATCAGTTACTTTTAGTGAATATATGAGTATGATCTTTATTTTTATATTATATTATTTTTTCACATTTCCACAATGAGCAATTTGGAAAAAAAACGAAGCTTTCTTATTTTGTAACAACGATCATCTTGAAACCTGAGTTTCTGCAGACACCACTGCAATGACCCGTGCTTTGCAGCATGTTCCCACGTTCCTCGGGCTGTCAGCAGTCTGTCTTTGGATGTGAAGGCAGTGGGTGGTGTGGTAGAAGCCAGCAACCAGGAAGCAGAATGATTCCAATCCCATTTCTGTCATTAGCTTCTTGTGTGGCCTTGACAAACTTACTTAAATTGCATTGAGCCATATGGATATTGGTATAGTATTGTACAAAGATGTGGGTAAATTTACTTCTTATTTAATTAGCTAGCACAAGGGGTCTTCAAATGCTCAAACAAAATAGCCAACTAGCCAACCGCACTGTAAAAAAGAACACAAGAAGTAAAGACCCAAATTTGGAGTGAAAACGTACACACACAGAGCCAGGACCAGGTAAAATAAGAGGCACTCCAGTTGCAAAATGTTAAAAAGGCAGTCACTCTCAGGGTCATGAACAGACTATCTAATTCTTATTCCATTTCAAGTCCCCAAAAATGCCAAATGTTCATACTTCCCTGAGAGTAAGTGCCTCCTGATGGTTCTCACCTTGGTCCCTGCCATGCATATGAAGACATGGATGTGTATACACTTACACAGCAGCAGTGAGGAAAATGGAGATGGATGACAGAATGATAATTGATTCTGTTTCTTCACTAAATATGTAGAAATCACCTAATTGATCTTAGATAGAAAACACTGTTCTGTCTTCTGGCAGGTGATAGGGTATGTTAGAAAATATATTTTCTCATTTTATTTCTGCACAATCTCATGGACATGATTGTCTTCTTTGTGTGATGCTAGAATTTCCACAATAGAGTCCATATAAACTGTATAAAAAACCACCATGAACACTTATCTAGTGGCAAAATCTTCCATTCATCTCACCACAAGCTTCAAGCCTCCACATGCTTTACTTATAAGTTGAATATTATTTTCTTATTTAATCATTACCCCACAGATATCTACAAAACAGAGAATTTGGAACTAAATAACAAATTTACTGGCCTTTCATTGCCATTAATGTTCAAAGTCATTTTTAACTGTTATATCTTATGCCTAATTCCCATAGTTATATGTTGATTAAAATATGACAAAATATGACTTCTATACAACTCTTTTCACTTAACATTTTCATTATTGAATAATGGAGTTAATAGGATACTATTTTGTGAATCATGAAAGGACACCTGTGAAAATATTACTCTTTATAAAGTTGTTTAATTCAGCAAATTATGTTTGCAAAGACAGCTGCTTTGAGGTGGTGGTGGTGATGCTTGGATTTCATGAGTAATTAAATATTTCTTTTATTATTATCTATTATTTCATTGCAATGTGAACTCCATGTAATATAACTTTTTTTTTTTTCTTTTCTGTCATACCAGGGAGCTAAAGTAGCAGGTGACAATTATTTAGGTTGTACAAGCATTCCATTCAGCAATGTGGGCTAAAGACAAACTGACTCTCAAGGTTTCCAAGAAATATTCGATTTGGTAGCCACAATCTACTCTGCTACACCCCCACACCATCTGCTTTCCTCTCATATCTGTAGGGTGAAAGCCAAAACTTCCTACAAGTGTAAGAGAGAATCCAGAAGAAAGAGTTCAATCGTATTATCTTTAGAAAAGCTGTTTATCATAGATTATCAGTATTACTAGTTGGATGTATTAGTCTAGGTTCCCCAGAGAAACAAAACTAGAAGATAGAGACAGAATTAGAAATAAGGATAGAGATAGAGCTGGGTAGTATCAAGAGATTTATTGAAAGCAATTTGCTCACTGGTTATACAGGGTAAGAATTCCTAAGATCTGCAGGCAACAAGCTGGAGACCTGAAAGAACCATGTATAATTCCAGTCTAAGTCCAAACACCTAAGAACCAAGAGAAGCAATGGTGTAAATTCTAGTCTGAGTCCAAGTCTGAAGGATGAGACTTGAAGACTGTCAGGCAGAAAGAGAAAATTCTCTTGTTCCCCTGGGGACTTCCATGGATGGGAAGATGCCCACCTGCACGGGAAGAGCAATCAACTTTACTTGGTTTTCTGATACAAATGTTAATCTCATGCAGAAACACCATCATAGACACACCCAGAATAAAGTTTAAATATCTGTGTATTCTGTGAACCAGACAAACTGACACATAAAATAACCATCACAAGACAAAGAATGTAAAATCCAACTCTATGCATTTACAGCCAACAGACCTGAACTCCACAGATATAAAGTAACTTCCCAGCTCGTACAATTAGTAGAAAATCCAGGATCATGACCTAAGTATTCATATTTTATTATATATGTATTACTGTATTTTTATCCAACTCTCATACTGTCATGTTCTTTTTAAAATTGTCATTAAAGTGAACCTAAATATGATCATTTACATATCAATAAATCTTATTTGTATATGTAGAGGAAGGGAAACTGTGCATGGCTTCATAGACATGTAATCTTGGGAAAGTCACTAATGCATTTGAGCCTCGGTTTCCTTATTACTAAATGATAGTAATTTTACCTACTTCACAAGATTCATTGTTCAGTGTGTTCAGTGTCCTGGGACATAGAAAGTGCTATGGAATTGTTAGCTCCATGACTATTCTTGCCACAAAGTCTCATGTATCCAAGTTTCTCCCTCCTCGTTGGCCTTAATCTCTGGCCCAGTGTGTCAGCTGGTCTCTATTTTTCTCTGATGATGTACCTCGGTCTCTGAGTGCTCAGGGATTTCCACATCAAGTTCTGCAACCACAGCATGGAAAAGAGAGTGGGCAAAGGGCAAAATGGTTTAAACAATTTTGCAGAGACAGGCAATAACTGGGATCATATACTTCAAGTATTTTATTCTTATTCCTTGTCATTTTTGGTGTTTAATTTTAGCAAAACAACCAAATTAACATATGTGCCAACATTCACTGCACATTTAAGCTGTGCAGTCCAGCAGCGTACTCAGATGTGGGTGTGGGGTATTCAGATGTTTGCTCTACCTCCAGGTGGATGCACAGCCTGGACATCAGAAAGACCAGAACTCTCTAGATGGTCACACATTTAAATTATATCTTTGTGATCATTGGCCTCTTCAAATCTCCTGTGATGAGGTTATTTATGGTGAGCTGCTAATTAAAAGGGCTGGCTGAACAACCTGACATGCTGCTGCTCCTTGAGATTCTGCCCCACCCCATTCCCATAACCTGCCCTGCTTGTGACAAAATGCTGTAATGTGGATGATTTGGGATGCCATAAATGTATATAACAAGACTTAGGCTGGGGTTATTTATTCAGAACCACCTCTTCTTTGAAATGACTTACACATCAGACTTTTAGTGTTCTTTTTCCCATCCCCAAGGATATTTCTCTTATGTATTTTCCAGAATTGACTTTTTGTTACTTAACAAAACTTTGATAATGCAACACATGAATATCCATGTGAACATATAGATACATTGTGTGAAAAACAATCAGTGCCATAAGCTCTTTAATGTCAAAAATAATACAAATATCATGCCTGGACAGTATTTGCAAGAAGTACATTTTAGCTTCTCACATGGTTCTCAATTATTTGGAGACATCCTGTTGCTGTATCTCAATATCTAAAGATAAAGCTTTAGAGAAGATGAACATGCTAACTCTTGATGAATCAAGAACAATACACCCACATAATCATAAAATAATACATGGCAATATGTCTAGATGTAAGTATGTTTTATTTAGTATAAGTGCATGTGATATTCATGTGATGTGTGTAATCATAAATCTATACAGACATGGCAAAATGGTGTACTTTGTTCTGTCAGTACATTGGATTGTTCTTTGAAGATAAAGATTAGTATCATCAGAGAGATAAGTGGACCTTAGACTCTTCTTCTTATCAAGGAATTAGGTGCCCTTAAAAGATTGCTCATGGAGCCCCTTGTATTCTTCAACCATGGCCTTACACCACTTTTTGCCATTTTTTATTCCCTTCCATTGTGTTATTTTCTGTTTGCCTCCATTCATTTTTCAACAAAGTTATTGAGCACCTACTTATACACTAAGAATTATAATAGCCACTGGAGTAAACAGGGTAATGTAGCTACCTCCTCAAAGAGCTAACATTCTAACAAAACACACACACACACACAAAAATTATTAGAAACACAGCGGTTACTAAGATAGAGTATGAAGAGGGGGTCGGATGCTTCTTTAGATAGAATGATTAGAGTAGCCTCCATGAGAATGGACATTTGACCTAAGGCCTGAAGAATGAGGGAAAAGCAGAGCTTCCAGGGTTGGTAAACTACATTACAAGCAGAAGGAACGCCTAGTAGCAAGGTTTTCAAAGCAGAAAGAAGGCCAGTGTAGTTACAGCACTGGAAATAGTGGATGATAAGGCCAGTGAATTGAGCTGGAGTCATAGATAGGTAGGACTTTGTAAGCCCTGGTGAGGGGTTGGGACTTCATTTTAAAAAGCAATGGGCAAGAAGACAAAGAATTTCTGCATGGCACATATGTGACATTATTTATACTTTTAAAATATCTCTACATGAAGAATGAATTGGAAAGGGACAAGAATGGAAATAGAAATGTTATCATAGTACCCCAAGACATGGGTGATAGGAGCTTGAACTTAGTGCTAACAGTGGAGATGGATCGGGAGGCATCACTGATGGATCTGAGGATGAAGTAGGTGTGGAAAATGCAAGGGAAGCAAAGAATTCCAGGATGCTCCCAGGTTTTTAATCTTAGACTGTTGAATGATTAGATGTCCCCTTACCATAATGGGAATATTAAAAAAATAAGAGGCTTAAGAATAATCAGAATATAAATTTGGGGCACAAAATGTAAGATTCCTTTTAGACATGCTAATGGAGAAATTAGGTAGCAGTTTTCTATAGGCGAGTCTGTAGAACTCAGAAAAGACCTGGGCTCGACATAGAAATCTGGAAAACATCAGCATATAAAGAGTATATAAAACCTGGGACTGGGTAGATTTCCTGATTTCCTAGGGAAGGAGTATGCTTGGAAAATAGAACGTGTCCAGGAAGGAACTCCAAGTCTCATCAACATTTAGAAGTTGGTTGGGAAAAAACAAGCCAGCAAAGGAGATGAGAAGGAACATCACTGAAGTTGGAGAAAGGCAGGACTGAACAGTGCCACAGAAGCTATGAGAAGAGGGTTTCAGGAAGCAAAGAGTAGTCCATTGTACCAAATAGCTGCTGAGAATTAGGTGACGACACACCAGTGTCTTTTGGGCATGTCAGTATGCGATTCACTGATGATGCGGACAAGGTTGTGTTCTTTCCATTGTTTGCATGATGTCAGATGGGAGTGGAGGAGTGAAATAGAGATAAGGATGAAGCACTGGCTACAGAGATTGGCTTGAGAATGAAAGGAAAGACAAAGAAATGGAAAATATGTACAGATGTGAACCCTATGAAAATTTCATTTTCAAGATGGTTCATGGTATTTATATGCTAATAGGAATACTCTAGTAGTGGGGAAGAAGTGGATGATGCCAAAAGAAGAAGAGGAAGAAAATTCTTGAGACCCCAACAAAGAGTAGCACCATAATTAGAGGATTTGCCCTTGAGAAAAACAGGAAAGTTACCTTTCACAGGGACTGTGAGGGCAGAGATGTAGCCTTCATAGTCACTGTGTGCCAGAGCATAGTACATGGCATTCATCATAAACTTAATAAGTGCTAGATGTCCACTCCAAACCAAGGAAACAAAAAAACTAGTAGATCCAAAGAGTGGGGAAGAGTGAAGTATATGCAAGAGAAATAAGAGGGATGTGATTTTTTTGTACTCCTTGATTAGTTATTGTTTATTTTACATGTTCTTTATGATCCTGATCAGACGATCCAGTTAAACTTATAAATCAAACTGGATGTTTCTATGTGGTGTTTTGTTAGATTTTGACATCTATTGGGATTCCTTAACAACGTAAATGCTCACATAAAAAAATGTTTTTTAATAAAAATGTTTTATTTTTATTTTATTAAAAAATGTTTTAATTTTCAGACCTATTGCAGGAGTCTAATCAACTTTTTGATGCATGTAATTTTTCTTAGCTTCTATAATTATTGTTATCACTGATAAGATCACTGATTTGTTAAACCAAAACACACATTTAAGATGACATTTCTATTTTGCCTGAGAGGTAAAAGATAATTGGCACTTGGTAAGGTCTAATTCACAGAGAGAGAGTCGATATTTGTTTACAAGGCCAGGGAAGTTGTAATATTAAACAAAAAAAAGAAATGAAAAAAGTATACTCTGATGAGCTTCAAATAAACACACTTTTATTGCACCCATCAAGGTAATCAGATGAAATGGAAGATAGACTATTATTAAAATGTATTAAATGCATTTTGAATATATAGGACTCAGCAAAATGTTTGCAAAATTTAGTTATTTGGCAGTTGTCATCCTCAAAATACATGAGAGCCAGCAATACTCAAAAATCAAATACATGGAATAATTCACATCAAATAAGATGCATTTGATAACCAGATATGTTTGAGATTTTTTTGTTTTCTTTTTATATCAAGTATGGTTTAACTATTGGTAATAAATCCTGAAACTTTGTCATTGCCTTTGGAGTAGAGGAATGATAAATTTTGAGGTATTCATCTATTTCTCTAGTTTAAATGCAATACAAACAGAAGTGATATTTATACACATTCTAATAGAGTGTATGAATAATGGAAATGCAGCTGCATTTTTATCATCTGGTGATACAAAGTCGAAAACTAATATGCTCAGAAGAATTCTGATGAGTTAATAACAAACATGTGAATTGACTCTCACACATCCAATGGAAGAGAAATTATTTTATCCTAGAGTTATTGTGAAATTTTCATTCATGGCTTGTTAGAAAATCATCAAAAATTGATCTCATCTTTTATTGTGTTCTGAAGCTATTACAACATCTATTTACTTGAGACTTCAAGAAACACTTTATAGTATTTATATTTAGAAAGAATTTCAGCTTAGGGAATAGAAAACTAAATTTAATTGAAATTGAGGCTATAACAAAAGAGACACTGAATCAGGGTCATTTAAGCTGAAACCTAAATGATGAGTGAGCCAGTTGAAACAAGGACAAAGAGAATAACATGTTGGAGTATGTGGCATTCCTAAAGTCAACAGAAAACCATATGCATCCCTAGCAGTATGATAATATGAGGGGTGACTTGCAGCTTCCCTGCTGCCTGCCTCTCACCCCTGCACATTGACTATTGCCAGGTCTCTAGCCCTTTTCAGTTTTCCCACCCTGATATTTGTTAAGAATCCCTAAAAGACATCAGCTTTCTTTCATAAGCACAGTTCTTTCAGTTTTTCATGACATATGCTGGAGAGAAGTTTTCTGCTCCTGCTCTCTGGAGTCCCCATGCCTAGGAAGTAGTCATAGCTGTTGGCAGTGTTGATACCCACCTGTGGCTGTCCCAAAGCTTCCTGGCCTGATGCTCATGGCATTGCTATCTGTATCAAGGACACTGCTGTCTGGTGGCTGCTGAGGCTCCAGCTTATGTCTCAGGAGGACCCATGTGTGCTAGTTAGTTGTCTGAGCCCCCAAGGGCTCTATATGCACCAAAGAAAGGGGATTTCTTTCCTGTCTTCTTTCTGTCATTTATTTGCATTCCTTATTTCTACATGTGCCCAAAACAATATGGGATTTGGGGTGTATTTTTTTGGTTATCTTTATTTCAGGTTCATTTCCCCAGAGTTCTGACACAAGTGTTGATATGCCCTCCCCTTGACTCCTCTTCCATTTCACTCAAGTCCATTGTCCTTAATCCCTCTTCAGAGACCCAGCGCTCACTTTTCCTAGGACAGATTCCTTCAGAAGAAGTGCTATAGTCACTTGTGGAAATATACACATGACTATGTCTAGCTCATTGGTCTTCTGGTTATGCCAGATCTTTCTGAATCCCCAGGTGAACACAACATTATTCCAAGCAATGATCATTCTCATATTAATCCTATGTTTTTGGCAACTAAGTTTTTCAACAAATATCTTTTAAGATTTTTTTCAATAATGTGATTATAGATGGATTGGAAAACTTACATGTATGATTCCAGAATCTCCATCTGCTGATGAGTACTCGAGAGACAACACATCTGGTTGAACTAGCCACTCTTCTCCCTTATTTATTTAAACATTGTTAAATCATTCTTTAGTAAGGAAATATAGCTCATTTGTGTTGTAAAATAGAAGTATGTACACAAAATTCAGTTTTTCTTAGTATCTGTGCCCTGTATGATAACTTTAAAATTATTTGAAACTCAAAATGTCCCATTATTTTAGTACAATTACACCTTATTATTTATATTTTTAAAATAAGCTAATGATAAGACACAACTTTGAAATTTACATCACTCACGATGTGCCACTATTGATAGTCAACTATGGTCTTGATAAGAGATAAGACAGAAAAGTTCACCAAGGGACAAAACATTCTTTTTCCTGCTAGGCAGAATGGGTTTAACCTTCACTTTTCTCCTGAACAATAGCCACATGTTAGAACAATTGGATTTCAGATAAGAATATCTGGTTCTCTCACTTAGTGGTTGTCACTGAACCTTTGTGGATTTCAGTTTCCTTATCTATGAAATGGGAACAAACAAAAATATTGAATGATAACATTTATGGAGGGCATGGTAGATTCCAGGCAACGTACTGTTTTAGTCAGTTTTTATGCTACTATGACCAAAAGACCTGACAAGAACAAAGCAGAGGAGGAAAGTTTATTTAGGACTCATGGTTTTAGAGGCCTTAGTCCATAGATGGCCAACTCCATTGCTGTGGGCCCAAGGTAAGGCAGAACATCAAGACAGAAGGGTGTGGCAGAGGAAAGCAGCTCAGGACAAGGTAACAAGGAAGCAGAGAGAGTTCTGCTTACCAAGGACAACATATAAGCCCCAAAGGCATGTCTCCAGTGATCTACTTCCTCCAGCCACACCCTACCTGCCTGCAGTTACCACCTAGTTAATCCCTATGGATTAATCCACTAATTAGGTTACATCTCTCATAAACTAATAATTTCACCTCTGAATGTTCTTGCATTGTCTCACATATGAACTTTTGGGGGACACATCTAAACTATAACTAACACATTATACACCTTAGAGGCTTTATCTCAATTAATCCCCTTAATAATCCACCAAAGTATGTAGATTACTATCCAAAGAAACTGACCTTGAGAGGGTCTAAGTAAATAGCCTAAGTTCATCCAGCTATTAAGTGGAAAAGCTACACTTCAGACCCAGATGGTCTGACTCTAAGTTGTTGCACTTAACTTGTGTTCTGTACAGAAGGGAGATAATGTTCAAATGTATGGGAGTGGTATTAACTCTGCAATCACTCTGATTATTTTCCCCTGGGGTATGTGGTTGAAGTTAGTCATTTCCCCAAAAGAGCAACTGCATTCACGGTAACTATCGGCAGCTATCATTTCCCATATATACATAATGATTCTTTATTTTTAAAAATTTTCAAATTCACCCAACAATGTCATATTTTGTTCAAATCCCATCACCCACAACTAAGTTAATGTTTTTGTATCATCACAGAACCTAGTATATTTATACAACTATGATTAAAGTCTATATATAACTTTGCATTATGCTTATTTCACCTGGTGTTAAATCATGGACCTGCTTTGTTCATTCATTCAAAAGACATTATTTATGGAGCTTCTGCCATAAAAGCATTTTCTAGACTCTATGGGTAAGCAAAACAGCCAAAATCCTTGTTCTCTTGAGGCAAACCTTCTAGTAATGACAGTGTATAACCCATCAGAGATAAAGAGTGCTAAGGAAAAAATATTAAGCAGGTTAAAGAGGCAACACAGTTACAGGCAAGGTGATATTTTAAAATGGCCTGATAAGAGAAGCCATCTCTGCAAAGG
This sequence comes from Geosciurus inauris, assembly GCA_004024805.1. Lineage (NCBI taxonomy): Eukaryota > Metazoa > Chordata > Mammalia > Rodentia > Sciuridae > Geosciurus > Geosciurus inauris. The sequence goes on from PVHX01003222.1 coordinate 145,063, forward strand.
TAGTGTTTGAACAGAGACCTGAATAAAGTGAGGAGGTGAGCCCTGCAGAGCTCTCTAAGGGAGAGAGGTTCTAACATTGAGACATGCAAAGGCACGAGGCCAGAGGGAGCTTGGTGTGTTTTAAGAGAACAGCAAGAAGACCAGAATAAATGGAAATGAATAGAGGAAGAGTGGTGGAAGATGGGGGAGGGATGTTCTATTGGGAAGATCAAGTAGGCCATGTCCAATTCTAATTTTTTTCTGAACAAGTTGAGATCCCCCAGAGGATTTTAGGAAAGTACCAACATGACATGATCTAATTTTAATGGAGTTTTATTCAGCCATAAAGAAGAATGAAATTATGTCATTTGCAGGAAAATGGATGGACCTTGAGAACATTATGTTTAAACAAAATAAGTGAAACTCAAAAAGTGAAGGGTCATATGTTTTCTCTCATATGTGGAAGCTAGAGAGGAAAAAGGAAAAGAAAGTTAATCGAAGGACAATCAGTAGTACGATCATATGTAACAATGAATCCCACCATTATGTACAACTATAATGCACCAATAAAAACATGGAAAAAAGTCATTCTGGCTTTGTGTGGAAAATCAACTATAGGGAACAGAATGGAAGCAGAGAGATCAATTAATAATCAGTCCAGGGCTGGGATTGTAGCTCAGTGGTAGAGTGCTTGCCTTGCATGCATGAGGTACTGGGTTCGATCCTCAGCACCACATAAATATAAATAAAGATATTGTGTCCATCTACAACTTAGATAGATAGATAGATAGATAGATAGATAGATAGATAGATAGATAGATAGAAGTCAGTCCATTGCTATGGCCCAGGACAATGGGAATTAAGGTGGCAGGGTAGAGGTGATAGATGTGATCTTTCTCTGAATATTGTTCAAAGGTAGAGTTGATTGGATATACCAGTCATGGGGCCTAAGAGAAAGGAAGAATGTAAGAATAATGGCTCCTTATTTTTGTTTTCTTTAATCTGAGCACATGGAAGATGGAAGTTGCCAATTATGGAAATCAAGAGAAATGAAGGGGGAACAGATTTGGTGGGGAGGTGGGTAAGGTAGGATTCAGAAGTCGAGAGTGGGGAAGGTCAAGTTAATCATCTAAGTGGGTATTTTAGTATATAATTGGATATACAAGTCTGAGTTCTGAGGGAGAGGTACTGATTAATTTGAGACTGTAGTTTAGAAAAAAGAAGAGACCAAGAATTGAGCACTAGGCTGTATAACATGGAAGTAGGGAAGGTGAGGAGGAATAAGCAAAGGAGACTTGAGAAGGAGTGGCCAGTGAGAAGCCACCCTAAGAAAGTGTGTCATCTGGAAGCCCAGTGAGGAAAGAGTATCAGGGAGCAGGAGGAGGGATCACCTGTGTCAAAGGCTGCCAAAAGCTCCTCAACGTGGGGAGTAAGGATGGACCACTGGGTATTGTGAACCAAGTTTGGCTTAACAGGAGCTAATATAGGGAGGTAGGAAGAGGGTGGAAGCAATAAATATGAACCATCTGATGCTTTGAAAGGAGAGAAACAAAAAATCATGGCAACTGGATGAGGGGAACTTCTGGTTTATTTGGCCTTTGTTCTAATATGAGAAATATTGCAGAACATTTGAAGGCAGATTAGAGAGATCCTACAGAGAGGGTAGACTCATGATGCAGGAAAGAGAGCATTAGATGAAAATTACCTCCTGTTGATATACCATAATTCATTTATCTTTTTGGCTATTGATATTCATTTAAGTTGCTTCTGATTGTGCACTGTAATGTTGCAAAGTACATCTTTGTGCCTATTTGATTTTAATTCATTGAAGTCATTTTATTAAGATAAATACGCAGGTTGAGGATTCCTAGATCAAAGATCATGAGCACTTTTAAGATCCTTGACAGTGCCCTTTGCTTTTAGAAAAATCAATCTACTTGGCCACTAGTAATGCATAAATGGTGAAGTTTAATTGCAATCTTATTATAATTATGCCATATTATCCTGATACCTTAAGTTCATGGAATTCCTAAAGTGCTGAAGTCCCTCTTATTCTAACAGAAGAAAGTTAGTTCCTTGAAGACAATGTTTTAATTATCTTCATTCCAGCCTGTTTTTTCAGACCAAATATTTCCCTAGTAACAATTACAATAATCATTGATCTGAAATTCCTCTGTGTTAAATCACAATGGTGTACATATGGTGTGGTGGGGGGATAATCATCAGTTTCGTGATCAGACCAAGCTGTATTTGAATTCCAGATTCATTACCTGGGCTTTGTATAAATCCCTTTACTTTTCCCATGAATAAAAATATTAGCAATAATCTCTGCTTCCTAAATCAAAATGAATGTTAAAATGAGATACTCATAAAGTCCTAGCACCTAGGAAAATTTGGTGGAAACTGTAGAACTTTTAAAAGAACTTTACATTTATTATAAAAAGAGCTTGTGAATATGTAATTTTCTTTTAAATTCAGAAAGAACAAAAAAAAATCCCTAATGCAGTATACATTATATCACATTAGGCCATAAAGTTCTCATCTTAATGTTTTGTTAATTACCATGAAAAAAAAAAAAGCAACATGAATTTCTTTTTTTTTTTTTTTTTTTAATTTTAATTTTTATTTATTTTTCTCAAAAGTTGCATTTAAATACATGTTATCAAACATAACAGAAAAAAAAAACAAATTTTCAGAAGCTGTACACACTATTCACTGAAAACATTTGTTGAGGCAAATAGAAAAAAAAATTATTACAATCATAATTTTTCTAACTTTGCACAAAATTATA